>VYZU01056252.1:5763-17127 GCA_013401355.1 Ceyx cyanopectus | reverse complement strand
TTTTTGTTTTTGGGTTTTTTTCCCCCTTTCGACCATCTGGATTTCAAAGCCCGGCTCTTCTCTGCTAACATCTCCCCACAGATGTGTGGAATTTAGGCAAGTAAAAACCCAGTAATTCCCTACAGCTGACAGTCCCACCCCAAAATGGAATGGTATCACAAGTCTTTGGGAGGGAACCCAGATTGCCTTTGAGGGATGCATCCACTGTGGTTCCTTTGGTCTGAAATATTAACAGTTGAACCAGTCTGTGGAAAAAAAAAAAAAAAAAGAATTCTAATTTTCAGAAAGCTGTGTGCTGCTTGCTGAGCCCTGATACAATATTTGGGCATTTTCCAGGAATTACTCCACTATCTGTATAGCAAAAATAAGAATGTTTGTAGTTGTTTTTAATACAATTTTTGCCTGTCCCAGGCAGCTGCTGAAATGATGGTGATTTGTCCAACCTGCCTTGAAAATGCCATCCTGCCTTGTGTCCCTGGGAGAATGCTGGAGGTTCCTCTGGTCACTCTCAGAATGTTTTGTTTCAGCTGCTCAGATCGATCTCTGTTTGGGACCTTCACCAGCCCAAGAGACATGGAGTGGCGACATGGAGTTCTGGCATCCCCACAGACACTGGCTGCTCCCAGCCCCTGGACACAACCCACAGCACAGAGGTGCCCTGGGGGAAAAACATCTCCAAGTCCCCAGGCTGGTGTTGGCCACGGTAGGAGCAGAATTGGTGCCAGTGGGTCTCTAAGCTCCCTGGAGAGATGCTGGTCCCCAGTGCAACCCCCTCCTCCTGCTGAGTGGCTCAAAAGTCACCTTCAAGCTGCTTGCCTTCAGTGGTGCAACTGCCAGCTGTGCAAATGAAGCTTTGGGTGGGGTTTCTGCCTTCTAGGGACTGAAGATCTTCGTTTTCATAGCTTGTCTTAGCACGTGGAAGGAGAACTTTGGTCTTTAAGGAATCCAGCCCCTCTGGGAATCCCAGGAGGATGCCTTAGGTGCAGAGGGTATTTTCCTTCACCTGGAGAAGCAGAGGGCTAGGGCTCAGTGGTGGGCACAAGACACAAGGAGGTGCTCTGTCTGCAGCTTTGCCTGCCAGGCATCCTATAGGGATGGATTTTCAGCCAACTGGGATTTCCTGCTGCTCTGTGTCTGGGGCCTCCCTTCTTACCCTGAGGGAGTCACTGCAGTCACCCAGCAAGCACCCAACAGATTGCCTTTGAGGGCTGCCCAGTGCTGCTGCCCTCAACTGCCCTGCTGGCAGCTCTTCTCTGCCCTCCCAGTTATTTAAGGGGTGTATTTTAAGCTCAGAGACACAGCAGGGGCTGGCACACTCCCAAGACTAGAGTCCCCAGTCAATGCCCTGGTTATTATTTTAAAGAACAAAGCCCTAAAGAGCAGCACTGATCCCTCCTCTGCCTTGGGTGGGGTCTGGGGTGATGTGTGAAATCTGAAGGCAGGGTAAAAGCACATTCAGAAATCAATTAGCTCAGGATTTGTTGTTTTTTCCCCTGGTTGTATTTGGCTTTTATTCTCCTCACTTTCTAACCTCCAAACCTACAAGGGGAATTCAGCTCCTACTTCCAATGTTCTTTTTTCAAAAGCTATTGGATTTTTTTTTTGTGGTAACAAAAGTCCAGCCTGCTGCATTCCCCAGTTTGCAGAGCTGGGTATTCAAGGGGTATCACCCAACGCAGGATTGAACTGGGGAAGAGTTTCTGCAAAGCCCTGCACCCACTTTCCACCCAGCATGTGCCCTGGGCCTGGTTAGTAGTGGGTGCTGGGGTGTTCTTCATGCTCTGTTAATAACTGGGGTGTGTAAGATTTCTACCTGGATATTTCTTCTCTCACACATTCCTTATGGATGTCACCATATAGACAGATAGATACACAGTGAGCTGGAGCACTGCAGATGCCTTAGGATGAAGTACCAGCCCATGCTCCCGGAAGAGGAAAGGTTAATTCCTCCTTTTAAGACAATAAAGTTGAGTCAGAGGGCTAGGAAGAAGGGTAAACATTGGCAGCACCTCTGAGCTTTTCAGCATATTAAGATGCCACTGTGCCTGTTTTTTTCTTTTTATTAAAAAAAAAAATAAAAAAATCCACGAAAACAACAAGCAAGGCATGAATAATAAATAGAAGAACGTGCAGCTGACTTCAAGGCAAAGCTAATTTCCCTGGGGCTTTGCTTCACTCTGTATATATCAACATCTCACCTGCTTTAACAGCTCTGTGACCCAAAGGGTGATGCTGGGGAATGTGGTGCTTAAAGCAGAGCCTGGCCAAGGTCCTGTTCCCAGATGTGCCTGGGTTTTCTGGCTGAACGCTTTGATTCACCCTGCCTGTGGAAGAAGAGGTGTGACTGTTCGTGTTATTGTGACTGCCTGTTGGTATTAATATCTACCAGCTGTTAAAAAGAGTTGTCTGAAAATATAAGGGACAGCTTTTCTTTGGGGCAGGCGTGGAAGCGGTACATGCAGAAAGCTTTGCTTTTCTCTCTCATTTTTTTATTATTAATTTTTTTTTTTAAATGAGAACCCCAAAGTTCTGTGATTACCTGTGTGAAGGGTTTTTTTCTGTCTCACTACAGGACACTCTGTGTGATGGATATTTTGTGCTATGGTTCTGGTGTCCTGCAGACCTCCACTGGGATGTGGTGGGCATGTGGGATGGGGTGGGTATGTGGGATGGTGCATATGGACAGCAGAGATTGAGCATCTCCACCCTGAGGGATGCAGCAGAGGAGAGGGGATCTGAGACGGTTATTGCCCAAGTAGAGGTTTTTCTGCTGCCACCCTCAAATAAACGTGGAAAAAATGCAGCTCCCCCAGCTCCCTGCCCCTTGTGAAGCCTTGCCAGCAGAAGGATTTACAGACAGTTTCTGGACCCTCTTGAGTTTCCATCACTTGTGCAGACCTGCTCCAGCAAACACGTCACTCCACATGAGGCTGGCATGAGTCCACACCCTTGGTCTTTCTCTTATTTTTAGTTCTTTGCTTATGTTGGGCAATGCTTGAGCTGATGCTATGCATCTTGGATAAAGTTTCCACTGTAAAAAGGGGTGATGGCCTGAGGTGGGGTGGCCACGGCAGTTTTCAGCATCTCAGACTTTCATGGGATCTCTCCTGCATCTCTCTTGGGAGAGCTCTTGTCCTCCTTTGCTGTGTGGATTGCTTGTGCCTGAGGCCTTCTGTGTCTGAGGTTCCCATAAGGTGATCACCGCCCCAGGGGAAAAGGGCTTTTTCAGGGACAAACCCCTTGGGGGGCCCCTGTTTTCTTAAAGAACATTGCAAAGCCAATGACCTCGTTAGGACTTTCTTCCTTACTGAGTCATTCCTGGGCTTGTTCCGGTAACTTTGCTCGTGCCACTGACTAATTTATCCTGAACTGTTTCCCCCACGCCCCTTTCCTTGCAACTGGAAAAACTGGATGCAACTGGGTTGTTTGGGTTGGTTTGTTTGGTTTTTTTTTTTAATCCTGAGTTTACCGTGGCCGACCGTGAGACGCTATAATTAGGGCTCGCCTTGTAGATCTGACAATCGCCTGGCGACAAGGCCAGGGGGTGGCCGTGCGGCTGTCCCCCCTCCTCTCCCGAGGCGAGCCCCCGAGCCTCCCAGGGTGGGACTCGAACCCTTAGTCCCCTATCCTCGAGCCGACGCCTTCCCCCATCACCCACGGCCTGGGGGCGGGGCGTCTCCCCCTGGCCCCGCCCTCCGCCCCGCCCCGCGCGCGGCCTCGCCTGACGACAGCTGCAAAGCACTTTTTCAGCAGCCGCAAGTGAGGTGAGTGGCGGCCCCGCAGCGCGGGGGGGTGAGGGGGGCGGCGGCGGTCACCCCCCCACCCCTGCTCCCGGCCTCCGGCGGCCGCCCGCGGTACGGCCGGGCCGAGCCGAGCGGCGGCTTCTCTTCCTCCGGGGTGGAGGGACAGCGGCTGGCCGCGCTCGGTGGCCGGCCCGGGTAGGGCGGGCGCGCGCGCGCAGGCGGCGCGGCCGTGAGGCGGGAGGAAGGGAGGGGGGATTGGTTGTTGTGGTGACGGTGCCCAGCTCACCCCCACCCGCTCCCCTCGGCCCCGCTCGGGGGGCTCCGCTGTGACTCCGAGCTGTCCCCCGGGGGTCGTTGGGGGCGGTGAGGGGCCGGCTGACCGGCGAAGAGCGGGGGGTGCCAGGTGTTGGCTCCGAGCTTCCCTCCTGCTTCCCTCAGAGGTCCGGCCGCAGCCCCCGGTGACCTGCCGTGCCTGCCCGCGGCCTCCGCGCTACCTGAGCCAATGCTAGATCTGGAGGTGGTGCCCGAGCGGTCTCTGGGGAACGAGCAATGGGAGTTCACCTTGGGTAAGTGTATGTCGTCTGTCGTTGTCGTCCGTGTCGTGTCACCCGCCCCGCCAGCTCGCCTGGCTGCCCCTGGCCCTGTGTGTGCCTGAGCGGGGGGTTTCGAGCTTCGCTGAGCTCGGTCCCGGTGCTTTGAGGGAGTTGAAAGAGTGAAAGGGGAGTCAAAGCTCCTTTCTCTGCCGCTAAATATACTAATGTGCGAGCTTTAAGTGTTCCCTTGTAGTGTGTAGTCTCATCTTTGCTTTTGCATGCAGAGTGGTGCTTTGTTTACCAGCTTTCTTCTACTCGTTTGCCTTGTTTTGACTTGCCTTGCTATCTTAGATTAGCTATAAATAACACCTACAAGCGGAGTCATGGATGTACTGATTGTCACCTGAATGGATGGCAGGTGATATTGGCATCTTCAGCCGTGCCCTAATATTTGGCAATTTTCTGTGCAGGCTTTTCATAAATACGAGTTGAGCTTCATGGTTTCTTTGTCTCATTGCTCGGTTGTGACATTATAGTGACGAAAGCAAAGTTGTGAGAGGTTTTCTTACGGTTAGGTAACAAGTATTTCTCTCCCAAGGATCTGTATTTTTTTCACCTCTCAGAGGTCCTTCCCCACCGGCCATTGCTCTATTTACTGTCACGAAAAAGAACTTTTTTTCCAGCTGATGGAAGTTTGGCTGGTGCTCAGTGGTACTTCAGTGTGCACTTGAAAGGTCGTAAGAATTTTTTAGCTGTCCTGTATTTCCAAACAGATCTTGGTAGTCCTTAAAACCCTTAGAAAATGCTGAAGCTGTTGTATTTTCTGAGTGATTTTTGAGATGCCCACATTGGACTCTTTTTTCTTTCAGAGTGTTGCTGTTGCTGTGTCTGAAGTGTGGTTAGTGGGAGCAGTACTTTAGCTAAATGGAGCTCTGCGTGGCTGCTGCCTGCACCAGCCAGAGCCCGAGTTACTCTGCTGCTGTTGTCACCTGTGGCAGCAGGGGACAGACCATTCCTCTCGACCACTGGAGCCTCACAGGCTGCTGTGACTGAAAAGTACAACACCCTGGTTACAGGGGGAATGTTAGAGTGGCTTTTGGAGGTTCTTTGTAGTACCTCGGGTCCCCCCCTTTGAGATCTCGGTGACCTCCTTACAACTGCTAACGTGTTTACTGTGCTCTCTGAGCTCTGCGACCTTCCGAGATCCTTTAGCACCTGTATTACCTGAAAAGAAATGCAGTCTCCATTTCTATATCCTGGAAATCATCAGCCTGTAGTACTGTCTTCCTTCTCAGTAGAGAAAGAAAACAAGGGAAGAGAGAAAAGGAGTTGAATTTTCCCAAGAGCCCCCAAAGCAACCCGTTAATGCAATCCCCCGGTTAACACGGTGACCTGTGTCTCTGTGTGTACATACACACGGGCGTAGATGCAGGGAGGGAGGAGACTCTGCTGTAGTTCTTGGAGTAAACACAGCCACCACGTGATGCCTCTAATATATAATTAGCATGACCTGCTGCCATGGAGCAGGAGGCTGACTAGGTATTGAGATTCTTCACCGTGTCCCACGCCAGCAATGCCGTCTGCACACAGAGCTGGTTCAGCTCTGTTAGTGGTGGCAAGGCTGGAAGCACTGGTGTAAATGGCTGGAAGCACTGGTGTAAATGGGATTCTTGCTGCCAGTGGAGTTCCACTCGTCGGCTGTTTAGCTCAGCTCTGAGCGGGGCTAATGGCAATATTCCTGAACTGCTGCTGACTTTGCCTTCCAGTATTGCGCCCGCAATGGGGATGACTGAAGGGAAATGCCAGGAAAATTTTTTACATGAGTTTTTTGGTTTCTGTTTCTGGCTCCAGCGTTGACTCACTATGTGAGCAGAGCATAAAAAATTCAACCAAGGCAAAGTTTTGTGTTCAATTAGATACTTGTGTCACTGCACCTCTCGGGCTACATACCTGCTGTTTTAAAGGAGACCAATTAAATACTTACTCTGTAGTGCCTCTGGCTGTGTTATTAGCCTTTGAGATGTATAATTTCTAAGGCATCATTGTGTTTCACTTGCTTTTTGTACTTTCTTTTCCTATTAAGTTTCGCTTCTGTTTATCTAATGGATTACAATTTGTTTTCTCATGAATTTTCTTGTATTCTTCTCTTTTAATCTTTAATTGCTCTTCTACTCTTTTCCCCTTCTAGAACCACAGTCTTAAGTATAGCTTCAAGCCACATTGTTCATGACCAGTGATATGAGAGGAGTGTCTTGTGCCACTTGTATTGCTCCATCATTTAGAACAGGGAAAAGTTTGGGATAGACGCTGCCCTGTGAGTGCCTTGTTTGCCATGGCTCAGTTCAGTTGACTGTTTGATGTGCTGGAAACCATGTTTGCTTCCCCTGACTGCTGAGCAGTGGAAAAAGAATTCTTTGTGTTCCTCTTTGCCTGCAAAGGCTGACGAATGTAGAGGAAAAGGGGGTGTTGTGTGTGTGCATGAGAAGGGTGGAGAAAAATAACCCAGTTCCTTTACTCCTCCTTTGGCTCCCTGCTAATGGAAGCAAGGGGAGTATTCTGGTTCCTCCACGCTTGTTTTGGGGTCTGTGAGATGTTCTTGGAGAATCTCAGTTGTTCCATTGTGGCTTTGCTGAGCAGCTGTGTGGCAAAATCCACTTGATTCTCAGTCTCTGACACCCGACCAAAATCAGTATACGTCCCTTTGCTTGCAGCTTGAGAGAGCCCCGAGTAAGGGAGTCACATGAGCCATCTGTTTGCACACGTACCAACCCAGGATTGCATCAGTTTACATTGGGTTACAAACTGAACTTCATGTTTTGTGCGCACTTTTTTTTAACCACATACTTTTTTTTTTTTTACTGAAACCTTACCTGCTCCTGACACTGGCCATGTCTGTCTAGATTCTGTCAGTTGTTCACTGGCTCTGCTTCAGCCTTTGCTGCTCATGGTCTTACCTCTGCAAGTCTCCTAGAAATGCTGTCTTGAGAATTGTGGCTGTAAATTTAAAATTATCTTTACTTCTTTTGGAACTGCAGCTTGCACTAGGTTAAAAAAAAAGTGAAACTTTCACAGGAGTGCCTTTGATCTGAGCTTCTTGCTGCTATTTATGCTTCTGTTCCATTTTGAAAAATATTATCTAATATATAATGACTCTCTTCTGAAAACTGGGCTGCTTAGACTACAAGGCAACTGCCATTTCCTAGATAATAGGAAACGGCGCCACTTTATTGTGTGGCTCTGGGCACTTCAATTTTATTCCTGTTATTAAAGTACAGACTATTCTTTTTTTATATTCTTTTCTGGTGTATGATTTCTAGTTGCACACAATTATTTTTTTTTCCATGATTATGGGCTAACCTGCAAAACAATTTCACGGCACCAGTTGTATATGGTGTTTACAAACGGAGTCACTGCAGTTCTCATTTACAAGCCTGCTTAGGCAAAACTTGATTTCATAATTGCAGAAAATTTCCAATGAATGAGCATGCCAGGCACAGAGCTGAGTTCAGCAGTGAGAAATAATAATTTTTCTTTCCTTAGTGTTATGCTGATATTGCATTAGAGCAGTTCCTATGGTGATCTAGGCATATTGGTTGTTGGAGAGAGAAGTTTTCTCACTTCGGTGCTGTGGATAATGTCTAAAAGGTAGTTTGTGATGTGCAGTCTGAGAGGTGTAGCTAGTAACTAAAAATGTGAATGCCTGAACTGTTACCAAAAAAAACTGTAGGTCCCATGGTAAATTTTCCTTACTCAAGGCTACTTTATAAATGGTTTAAAAATTAGAAACAGAGAAGAAAGGGGCAAGGAATCTAAAGAAAACATCAGATAACTAATCTAAATTGACTTGCAGCAATTAGTAGGGAAATAAAACTTCACAATTATGAGCTCATAACCTCTTTATAAATGCCTGCTTGGAATCCAGGAACATGATCAGATTTCGTTTGGAAAGGCAACAAAGGTTTTAAATGTGATAAGGGGTGTGATGGTGTGGAGCTGTTCTTTCTGAAGAATCAGCTGCTCCGTGCCACTTTCAAAAATTTATGGCTGTAAAGATAGTATATACACTAAAAAAACCCCAAACCAACCCACAGAACATCACCACCAAGAAAAATCCCTCAGAATTGTGTTAGAGGGTTATTAAGTGTATTGCTCCAATTGAACCAAGTTGTTTAGGATGTTTATCTTGTCTGTAAACCAAGAAGATGAAGTTCCTTCCTTGACATGAATGTAGTTGTATCAGCAGCTGATGTGGCCTGTTGGGTCTGAGGAGAATCATTGCTCCTTTTCTCTGTATTGATCTTGTAGGACCGCTCAGTACTTTATCAACCCTGATAAAATCCAGTCCAGGAGTCTAGTGCAGGTGTGCCAGGAGTGTTCCAGGCAGCTCAGGGGGAGTCTGATGTAGGCTGGTTTCATCAGGTACTGGTTTGCTGACCCCAAAAAGCAGAAGATTTTGTGCACAGGTTGTAGAAAGAGCTGTGTTTTTTCTACCTGAACACTGATGTTTAATTGTGGGGTTGGAGATCTTGTCTTTCCTAACAAGCTGGTAGATGAACGGGGACTTCTCCATTTCAAACCTCAGGTCTGTGCTGATCCCACAAGTCAAGAAGGCTTGTTTCCAATTGCACACCTCCCTGTTGTACTTTGGTGTTTGCTGGTGGCAGCTCTGTTACCTCCTCTGTAGCCTCACTATTAAAAACCACCTTCTCTCTGAACTGAAGCAATGCAACTGTTTTTCTTTGCAGGAATGCCCTTGGCTCAGGCTGTAGCAATTCTTCAGAAACACTGTCGCATTATCAAAAACGTCCAGGTTCTCTACAGTGAGCAGGTGAGTGGTGCTGGGTCTGGGCAGTTAATCCACCTCCTGGTGGCCTGGAATTAAGGCATTAGGGGGTATGAATTGTGGAGCTAATTGAAATTTAATTACACCGACTGATTGTCATCACATAAGAGGAGTAGTTTTTGTAACAGTCTCATATCAAGGGTGATAATCCTCAGTGCAGTGATTTAACAGGTGTCAGTTTGTATATACAGTAGTGGGGTAGTATTGTTTTCCCTTAAAGGGAATTCCTCTGTAATTAGTTGGATAATTTAATTTATTAATTTTTTTACATTAGCATTGTCAAGCATTGCAGTCTTTGAAGTACTGAATTGCTCACAACTTTCTGCTTTTGTGTTTGGTTCAGCGGTGATGAACCCTCTGAAAAGGCTTCTGTACTTTCTCTATCCACCTGCAGTTCTGTCTGCAGGAACTGGATGCAATAATTTAAAGCACTTATCAGTGTTTTAATCATCCTTCATAACTAGGCATGGTATTCCTAATACGTTTGACTTCCATCAAAAAGGAGACTTCAAGTGAAACTCTTCTGCTAGGGTTCTAGGTGCAAAATGTGGGTTTTACCCACCTTTAATCTGAAGAAAGGGGAGATGCGACAAAGGAGGATTGTGACTTCCCAGAGATGAAAGGCCTGTTAATCAGAAGTTGATTGTTACATGTTATATAGATTGAAGATTTTTTCATCAGGAAAAAGGCAGCATCTGCTGGAATCTCAGTTTGTACTGAAGTACTGATTGAGGCCTCTTGCGTTTGCAGTGAATGGCTGTGGAAGGAGCTTGACAGCATTTGCTGTTGGATACTTAAATTACCTTTTGTTTGTTTCACATTGTGTGGGTTTATGGTGAATTAACTGCAAATTGGAAATGCAGTCCTTGAGCTTAATGCATGAGAGCAGTTGCCTGGCAGGGAATGCATTTCTTGTGAATTTCATATGTCTTGGAGGTTTTTTAGTTTTTTCACCACAGTGCATTCCAGGATGATTTCTGGGTTTGTCCAGGGAAATGATGAGATTCCTGTTCCTCTCAGGTTTGTAGAATCAGCAGGATTAGTGGTGCTAGAAAGGGAGGTGTAACAGTGCTTACACCTCTTGGAAAGCTACATTGTGATTGCCCACGTCCACTGAATTTATGTGAAATCTGCAGAGGTGTGTGGGGTTTTTCTCCCCAGCTTCTTTTAATATCTGCATATTCCAACAAAACAGTCGTTCTCAACTTTGTGCAATGGTTGTGCTGATGGTATTTTTTTCTGTATGTTATTCTGATTTAGTGCCTGATATCAGCACAGTCTTTTCCCTGTGCCACGTGGGGCCTGCAGCTGACTGTGTGGCTGTATCCTCACCCTTCTGCAGAACATCATACACTCCATTAGCAGCAGAGCACACAGAGCTGCTGCTGTAGTTCTTAGAAAGTTCAAAGCTTTAAGGAAACTTCACCATGCACAACTTTTACCTAAATGAACCTGAACACCCTTCATGTCTTTCCTCTTTAGTTTCTAAAAGAATCCCTTTGAGCACAGGGACCAAATGTTATTTCCAGTTGTTGCATATAAAGCTCTGAATTTCTGACTGTGGAACTCCAGCAGAGAGTATTTCCTTTCAGAAATTTATATGACAATTAAATGCAATTAAATCTGCCCACAGCTCTCTTTAACTTGATGTAAATGGGATGCTCAAACTGTGCCAAAAAACTTGATGAACCTTTTGCTGTGACTAAAGAATTTTAACTCCTTTTTGGTCAGTTTAAGTGGGGCACTTGGTTGCCTTTGCATGTTTTCCAAAGTATCTTCCTCTGGATTTGTGTAGATGGGATTGCTCGGTGATAACAGTTTTCCCTTGAACTTTTAAGTAGATTAGCAGAGTAACTGCACATCTGAGTTGCTTCTTTCAGCAGAGGCTCTCCTGTTGCTTCCTGGCATGATCTTTCATACTTGAGGTTCTATTTTCTGTATTAAAAGTCACATGAACTAAATTTGTGCCCTTGAAACTTTTCTTATATTAGAAAATGTGCCAGCATAGAACAGAAGCTGTTTGCTGTGCTAATTATCAAGCTTTTCCTCAGATGTTTGTTGGGTTTTTTGTTGGTTTTGGTTTTTTTTTTCCCCACCCACTCAGAAGTACTTGTAATGCTCTCATTAATTTTGGAATAACCTTATGAAAATTCTGCTTGGAAACCACTGAAATGAAGAAATAATGTATCAGAAGAACCCTACTGGTTTATTTAAGTGCATCAAGTGGGAAACATGCATCATGGGA
>VYZU01056251.1:48263-58565 GCA_013401355.1 Ceyx cyanopectus | reverse complement strand
AAGAAAGAAAGAAAGAAAGAAAGAAAGAAAGAAAGAAAGAAATCAAAAAACAACAAAACAAGTAAAGACAAGGAAAAAAATATACTGTGTATGAAAAGCTAGCCTGTGGAGCCATTAAAAAAAAAACCAAACACAAAAAGATGCAGCATCTTTTGTGACCTCTCTCCAGAGTAAGCTGATTAAAGCACTCATCTTGGCCCAACTGCCTGTTGCCCCCTGCCTTGCTGCACAACTTGGAAGACAGAGTTGACCTCAGGCTTCCCTCCTCTAGAATCCCAGCCTATGCAGTGTCTCTTCTTCCTAGTGAATATTTATTTATAACCATTTGATTTCAAAGTGGAACAGGTCCAACAGAGACCTAACTAAAGATGCAGTACTTGAGCGCTCAGTTGGAAAATTCTCCTTAAAAGAAGCAAGCAGATATCAGAAACTCCCTGAATCAGATAGGGACGAGCTTTGGAGTCTTCAGCATTTTGGGGTAGTGCCCAAATCACCAGGATTATAAGAGCTGGAATACCTTCAGCAGATTCTCTTTCTGAATCCAGCTCAAAAAAAAAATTGAAACATTGTGTTTGGAGAATGCTGAAACTAATCATTTTGACATTGCCAACACTTTGGGGTTTTTTTCTCTTTGCTTGTTTTTCTTCACCCAGAGCTGTTCTTTCAATTTGACCTAAATTTGCTACTGGTTTCAAGCTGAATTTAGAGTGTTTTCAAGTCATAAATCACTTGCTAGAAACAGAAAGTGGCTAGTTGCAGTCAGCACTGGTCTCAGAGTATCTCTGTCTCTCAGGCCAAACACCCACTGCTCCTTTGCTCTCTACACCAGTCTTCTACTGTGCTGGAGCTACAGATCTGTGTCATCTTTCAGTGTCTGCCACTCTCAGAAAATTGATTTTATCTCAGTGGGAGAATAAGGAAAATTAATCTAATACAAAGCTGATAATGTTTTAGCAAATTTCTCGGGAAGATCTGTAAAAGCTTGCGTGCATATTCTTGAGCCTCTTGTATACAAATTCCCTTCATCACAGAATCATCATAGAAAAGGTTGGAAATGACCTTCAAGATCATCAAGTCCAACTGTTTACTAAATGTTGTCAGGACCACTAAATCATGTCCTGAAGTGCCACATCTACATGCTTTTTTTAACACAGAGATGGTGACTCCCCTGGGCAGTCTGTTACAATGCCTCACCACTGTCTCAGGAACACCTTTCTTCCTAATAACCAACCTAAACCTCCCCTGGTTCAAATTAAGTCCATTTCCACTGCCACATCCCTACCAGCTCTGCAATATCAGAAGAAATCTCCATGAGGCTGAGGCAATTTTTGGAGTCAGGATCTGCTGTGAGGGAAAAGGGCAGCACAACATCCAGCCCATTAGAGAGGTCTTGAAGGATGAGCCAACCCTTTCAAATAAACATAGAAATAATGATTTCTAACAAAGGAATAACAACAAATGAATTCTAGCAAGGGAATTATTTATTGTTATGGGTAGGGCTAGACCTCCTGGAAACTGGTTTAACACCCACACTTTAAGGGAGATAACTTAAAAAACTATTATGATATTTTATGGAACTGTTCTACTCAGACATCAAGAGATCTCCTTACACTGCATTGACAGGTTCTTCATGTATTTGTCCAGGGAACAAGGCTTTTTTGACATGTTTTAGTTGAGGCATCTTTGTTTGAGAAGCAGAAAAAGGAGGACACGAAGACCTGGGTATAATTTACATGAAGATGGTTACTCACAAATGGGAGCATGATTGTGATAACAAAGCAGAAAAAGCAGTGTGTTGTACAGAGAGAGAGTGCTGAGGAACATACTCACTACACTGGAGAACACAAAGGACAAATAGGCATCAAAAATGAGGCAAGGTGACATTGAGTATGAGAGAAATTAGGCCTGTGGTGAAGCAATGGGAAATGATTGAGATATTTGAGAACCAGAGACTGGAGAAGAATATAGTCTGAAATATATACTATTCAGCTTCAAAATAGGGAGATGTACAGCCAAAAGGCAGAGAGGAAGAAAAAGGACAACACGTGCATATCAGCATCACCAAAAAAAAAAAACAGGAGCCCAAATATGGTTGTAGGCTCTTACTAAGGAGATCCATCAAGTTTGTCAGTTGAGCACAACCAGAACACACAGGGCTGTGCAGTTGGCCAAGAGGACAGGACTGCAATGTGGGCCTCAAGGAGGAACAGCAAAATCTACTGATCATTTTTCCTGCTGGAACAAGTAATACAAGCAAAATGAAAACTGAATAAAACTGATGCTACAGACCAGCCCAAGAGGAGAAGTGTGCTAAAGGAATTAGAAGATTCTGGCTGCATTCAAGAAAGGGTCTGAAGACGTTTTTTTGTCATTGTTGCTTGTGATGCGGCAGTGGGTTCAGTGTTGTCAGCAGTCTTACTACTTTCAAATTCTTGCTGTGGGTTCAGTGTTGTCAGCAGTCTTACTACTTTCAAATTCTTGCTGTGGAGGCAGGTGTAACACTGGTGATCCTGGGGTCTTTTCAAATCAATGACAATGATTTTTCAACTGGAGCACACTGCACGAGACATTTGTCTTCACTGTAGACATGTAAACATCCTCTCAGTAGTCAGTAGGGAAAAGATGCACCTACAAAGAATTATTTATTATTTATCTCTTCTGCCTTGGGTGCCCATTTTAAAAAGGAACGAGCTGCCTTTTCAGAGACATCTATCAGCTACAGAGGGAATAAAATGGTTTTGTTTTAGCCAAGAAATGGCTAAACAAATCTGACATGGATCCCACACATGATGTCATCTTTCAGTAAAACCATTTCCAATGGCAGGGAAACAAATCCAAATTTTTTTTCATCTCTAGTTTATCTGAGAGTTTATATTTATAAAGAGATTTCATTTCTATTTGAGATTTTGAATAACTGCACTAGAAAAGCTACTTTCTAATAATAAACTTAATATTCCTAGAAGAAAACTTCATCATCTGCATGCAGTGTGACTTGGCCTGCATAGAAGTCACACACAAATATTTTTGTTTTCAATTACTAAAGTTGGAGGGGAAAAGGAGTGTGAAAAGCACTGAAATGTTGAGGTCTCAATTTTTTAGCTGTTACAAAATCTGATCTTTCAAGTGCTAAAAATGTGAAATTTGGAGATATATTTACTACAATGTAATAGCAATAATATGTATGTTTACATGTCACATTTCAAGCTCTCAAAAATATTTAGAGGCAATGTTAAGTATTGCCACTAAATTCTCAGATTAAGTAGGAGTCATCTGCTGTGATTCATGTGCCTACCATTTGGACATTTGAATCCAATGTAACTCCACTATGTTCCTTTTATCACTTATCCTATCTCCCAAGGGTAATTCATCTTAAGCTAAGACAAGCATTTATAATAGGTCAGAAGAATGTCTTTCCACCTATCTTCCTCCATTCAGTACAAATCAAGCCTAATGTAATTGTCTCAGACTGAGGTGTATAACTTTTCAATATCCAAAATTACTGCAGACGGTCCTCCTCTAAATATCTCAGAAAGACTCATCTGTCTCAAAGATATGGCCTCCCTGTTCTTGTTAGCTTCTCCTATGCTCTTGAACATAAAATATTTTTTCTTGTGAAAGGATGAGGGGTAATGGGTTTAAATAAGACTAGATTTAGACTAGATATCATGAAGAAGTTATTTACCTTGATGGTGGTAGAGCAGTGGAATAGGATACCCAAGGAGGTGGTTGAGGCCCCATCCCTGGAGCTATTCCAGGTGAGGTTGGCCAAGGCTCTGAGCAGCCTGGGCTAGTTGAGGGTGTCCCTGCTCCATGTAGGGGGGCTGCACTAGATGCCCTTTGGAGGTCCCTTCCAGCTCTAGCCATTCTATGATTCTATGATTTTTTCTGCCACTTTTTGTCCAAGGGGCCTCCCACCCAAGGTCAGAAAGTGAGACTGGAGCTGAGCTGCAAACCAAGTCCAGCACAACATTTACAGCACTGCACTGCCTCCTGTTCCCATGCCTCTTTTTACAACCAAAAGCAAGTTCAAGTCCAATTTATGTAGCTATTTGTATGCAAATGAGGGGATATTTTCAGATGTATTCAGCTTCATGTAGGAGGCAGGCAGCATTTAAAAATGTGTTGTTTCCCAGGATGATAGTGAGGTTTTCAGATTCTATTTTGTTCATCCTGCATTTGTTGACAGACTTGTTCCTGACACTGATTTATAAGCATTTTAAAACCTAACGTGTCACACACTTCATTGAATTTAAAAGATTCTGTGTAAGTTTCCTCTCCTTCTCCCCTCCAGCAGAGCCTGCCTGCTGCCTTCTCTTCTCTTGGTATTTCAGAGCACCCTCTGCAATGGCAGATGATTCACTTTCCTCTCCCCACAAGTCAACTCATTTGTATGCCAGGGCTCCCTTATGCCAGGGCTTTTATCCAGCAACAAGGTCTTCTTCCCTTTCCTTTGTGTTCCCCAAGCACACCTTCAGTTCCTCACCTGAGCTTTATATCTTAGCCTCTCCATCTCCTCAATGGATATGGATTTCTTCTCTGTCTCTCCACTTCCAGTCCTTGAGTGCCTGCTGCAACCTGGGCATGCATCTCATTCCTTCACTTAGCACCCAGGTTTCTCCCCTTACTACCTTACAGGCTTGATTACTTTATCATCCTGTTCATTAATATTTTTGTATTTCTAGATCTCCTATCTGCCAACTGTAATAATGTCTATACTGTTTCAATATTTATTTCTGCTTGATATTGACTCTTTCCATGTGTATTTTTACTTCCAGTATCACTATTCCCTGTTCCACAGATTTCTGCTCCTTCCTATCCCTCCACACATATCCCCCTTATGAGGTATTCTTTTGCACCTTCTGATGTTTCCTCTCTCACATTCATCTTTGCTGATTTGTATATCACTCCTGAGAAACTTGGTTGGTAACAAGTCAATTTTTGTTGATGTTCAAGTTATAGATAATTTTTCTATGTTGGAAATGTTCATTGTTTAAGTGGCTTATTAGCAAGCTGGGCTTTACCCATGCAGTAAATTTTAGTAGACTGAGTTCTAAGCAGGAGAGAGTGGACATATTTCTTCCAAAATTACATCATAAAAATTTTTATCTTGAACACACCAAGGTGAATCAAGAGTAACCTTCCTGAATTCATTGGAGCTACACTAGCATGAATTAAATAAAAAACATCAGGATGGTTTTACAGATCCCAGGTGACTTGCCTCAGCCTTCTATAACTTCTAAAACTACATGCATTAAAAAAAAAAATAAAATTGTTTGTGTCAGGAAATGTTTCAGAGCAATAGAATTCAATCATCTTCTAGTATTGTTGGAGCAGGCCCTGGTGTGGTTTCAATATGCAATAGCACTCTCCCAAAATAGTTCTCTCCTGAGCACATGTCAGGAACCATGCTCAGTTTGAGTGCTGACACCTGGCTTGGAAGCTATAAGCTTTAATTGCATAGTCAAAGGCCATTCCATGCTAGCTGGCCTCTGTGTGAGAAAACTGTCCCAAGCACATCTGATTCCTTTACATATATGTTCTTAAAGCTGCATCCCTACAGTCAGTTCACTGCTCCACACTAAGGTCATGCCTCTCTTTCACATACATTAGTTCACTGAGATTCCACTCTGAAGCAAATAAAAGTTGTCTTAGGAAGCACATCTCAGGTCCAGGTCCAGTCCTGAGTATGTGCTATCCCACTCCACTTCAGCCAAATTACATTTTAAAGCTCTCCAATGTCATTGGCAAAGACAGGATAGGTGTGAGTGAAGGGACACTTCCCAGCTGAGAAAGGAAAGAGTCAGGGACTGGTTCCTCCTAACAACCCAGAGGCAATTCCAGGACTGAGATAGTAGATACCAGCTTTGCTACTGCAGTCATATTGCCTCCTTTCATTAAGTTTAAGTTCTTCTCACTCTTGACATGGCCATCCTCTGCCCTCCTGCAACATCTCTCTAGTGATCCAATCAGAAGAAGGAGTGCCATGGAAGCTCTCCTTGGGCCAAAGGCAATGTTGGCCAGGAACTCACCACTCATATTAACTTACTAACTGATGGAGGTAAACAAAAATAATGCAGCTCCCAAAGGCTAATTTTTTTATCATCAATTACTATAGCCTATTCTTCACTCAATGTATATACTTTCTTAAATTTACATGTCTTTGATACCATAATGACTGAAAATGATCAAAGTACATGTGTTTTTCTTTTGCACTGCAGACTTTACTGTTCTGGTAGACTGAAGGACTGATCTTACACCTGTCAATAACTTACAGACTCTTATTTGAGTATTTCCCCCAAGAAACAGTTTATTACAGTAGTTAACAAGCACTCACTTAGTAAACTGCCCTAAGAGAAAGCTAAGGACAAGTTAATGGTGCAATAAATCGGTCATTCTGTTAAATGAACAGTTTCCACTGTAGAGTATTACTGCTTTATTGACCCCTACTTAAAGATTTATCACAGTTGTATTTTATTGTGGTTATAGTACACACGGCTGTAATACAAAAGGGTGCAGTTTAGCTTATGCTTCTGTTTTATTTTTAATTTCAGTTAGCACTTGCTGTGGACAAAGAGCTGAAAAACTTGGAAGTGCAACACGTGAGGACAGAGAAGGTCACTTTGGCTGAATGGAAGCAGGGCAGTAGGCCCTGGGGGAGTGATGGAAACAGAAGGATGCTTCTTGTTTGCTTTAGAGCTGTAATGCAAACACAGAAGTAATGAGGCTGTAGACAAAAAACCACAGACCTTTTTACAGTTTTGCCAGATAAAGAGGTTATTACCCACAACCCCACTTCCTCTGTTTTCCAGGCTATCAGCTCCTTTTCCTGTCCCCACCAATCAAGGGTTACTGTTTCCTCCTATCTGACTGTACCAGTTCTTTTGGAAGGAAATTGTCTTCTTTTGGCTAACAATAGAAAGATGCCACATGCATCTATACATGTGTTGACATGGTACTCCAGAAAGAATTGAGTCTGACAATGGGACTAATTTAAAAAAAAAAATCTCGTAGACAATTGGGCCAAAGAGCATGGTATGGGTGTATCACATCCCCTACCATGCACCAGCCTCTGGCAAAAATGAACGATACAATGGACTGTTAAAAAGTACTCTGAAAACAATGGGGGGTGGAACCTTTAAAAACTGGAATAGGCATTTAGCCCAAGCCACCTGGTTAGTTCACACCAGAGGATCAATCAATCGAGCCAGTCCTGCCCAGTCAGCCCCATTACACACAATAGAAGAGGATAAAGTCCCTGTGGTGTATGAAAGGAATCTGTTGGGAAAAACTGTGTAGGTATTTCCTGCATCAGGCAAAGGCAAAACCCAGTCATGGGACTTCTTTCACTCAAAGACCTGGAAGTACTTGGTGGATAATGATGGAAGTACAGTGTGTGTACCTCAAGGAAATTTCACTCTAGGTGAGAATACTCGGTTCAAAGCTGGATATTAATTGCATAATATTAACAGTATTCAGTTAAGTGTCTTTCAGGATAACATCATGGTGATGACAGGAGCTAACCTCATCAAGCAGCATCCAGAAACCTCCTGAGATGAACCTGCAACCTGTGGGCAGGAACTGTGATGACTTTCATCTTTTCTACCCTGAAAGACTGTTACGATGGATGGAAATCTACAATCAAGATCTAAATGAACTTTTTGTAGGAAGAAGTAATAACCTAATGATGGGTATGACTTAAACTGTATAGAATAAGGGGTGTAATGTGCTTGTTTGAGTGAAAACCAAACAAATTTTGTTCAGTGATTTTACTTTTCAGCTCAGTTTTTCTAACCAACTGCACTTTCTGAAGTTAGCAGCATGTTTTGCAGAGAGTGTCTGCTTCTAGCAGTGATAAGACCTTATATTTAGAGTTACTACCAAGAATTGGAAAGCAGATCAAGGCCACTGCTAGAACTTGTGTGTCACAATGGGGGGGTGCAGAAAGTGAAACACCACACCTGCATCAAGGAGTAGACAGGAGAGCTGACCCCAAACTGACCAACCCCAATTATATTATGGATATAATTAATATCCAGTATATAAAGCTGGTGGGCTAGGGTGGCTAGGCTAGGCTAGGTTAGGCCCGGCTAGGCTCTTGGTTAGGGGTGGTGTTGGTGTTTTTCCTCTCTTGAGGAGCTCTCCCCCTCAGAGCACCAAGGAGGACTCTCTCCATACTGCCTTTCAGTGTGTTCCTGAACCTGGTACCAGAATCCAGCTCCTGAACACATCTCCTGTCTGCTGCGGGGCCCAGTCTGGGACTCTCCCAGTGCCTGCTCCACAGCATCAGTGATGGTGACATAATTAACATCAGGGGGATGGGGTTCAGTACTTACTTTTATTAAAACTGTTCTGTTTTCTAATCACTAAGTCTCTCTCCCTTATTCCTTTTCCCCATTGGGAAGAGGTTAAAAGAGAGCATCTGTTATCAGTCTGGGGGCTGCCCTGACCCTAAACCATGACAGCAGCAAAGAAGAGATTAAGGCTGTAAAGAGAGGAGTCATTTCTGGGGCAAAGTGAGGATGTTCTAAATCACCTGCAGTAGGAGACAAAGTGTTTGCCTGGGGTATGTGGTGGTGGGAAGAGTTCCTAGGCCATTTGGGAGGGAAAATGAAAGAATGGGAAAAAGAAAACAAAATAGAAAGAAAATCTACAACATTGACTGGTTCTTAGTGAAGCAAGCCTTTTTCCTGGGATTCTTCTATATGAAGCCAAAGACAGAAAGAGAACCCACATGTGTAGAGATACCCCTGCCTATGCAGGGGAAGAAGAAGCAATTTTCCCTTCAGCTAGTTTCTTCTCTACAACGCTGAACCTGTGGGCAGGAAAGAGACTTGTTAAACACTTGTTAAACACAACTTCTGGCAAAAACATTGAGAGGGTAGGAAGATGAAAATTGTCCTTTTCTTTTCCTGCAACGATAACATGGAAAAAGGAAGGAGGCAGTCCTGAAATAACCAGCCTCAGATAGGGCACTATAAACAGCAAAAGAAATATGGCTGCAAGGTGTGTAAAAAGACATAAAGCTTCACTGGCTTATTAGCAAGCATGCTTGATTAGAGATCATTCTCGGGAAAAAAAACAACAAACAAACCCAAGCAGACTCTTGGAGATTAATAATAAATAAATAATATATAAAAATAATGATTAAAAAAAGGAACAAAATTAGCTAGTTTCCATCTGGAAAAATTGAGGGGCAAATTTGTCAGCAACAACAAGTTCAGCGCCTTCACATATATGAGTTTTGCTGCACTCATTAAAATGAACTTTCTTTCAAGGTCAGTTGGAAAAGACCATTTAGAAAAGGATGGCATCCTGGGGTGCTCTATGCAGTCACACACCAAAAGTGGCCAGTTCTTATCTTGTATCTTCTTACACAAAAGTAAATAATGAGCAACTTCAGTAAGTGGTGTAAGGGAATAAGAATCAGGTCTTTAAGGTACTGCTGGCAGACAGGCAGGAAAAAGTGGTAAAAGTGGTATTTTGGATATCAACATTTATATACAATATTGCTATAAGACCATATATATTTAAAACTTTCTATTTAGAGGCTTTTGATTTATTTTTGTGCTAGTCAGGATCCATATTTGCAGTGGTTAAAGGCATAACTGAAACACATACAGACGTGTTCCACCATGTTTTAAACTAGTTCTATAATCAGCAATCACAGCAAGAGGTGCAGTGAAATACAGTTCCACTCAGCTCCATGTATAAGACATAAACCCTTTAAAAGATGACATCAGTTGCAAACAGATGTTCTCTCCACATCCACTCCACCTCTGGATTTTACTAGTCCAAAGGGTTCAGAGCCTCAGATCACAGCCAGGGCCAAAATAGAGAGAGATTTCAAATCAAGTTAGCACTGCAAGACTTGTGCATTATTAATATTTATGGCACTCAGGAAGAGAGACATAGATACTGTTTAGGAAACTGGAAAGATAAAACCCATTTTCTCTCTTTACTAGTACTCAATCCTTTAGTGTTGTCTTTATGACTTTCTATCTGGCATATTTTAGTCCTGTCCAGAGGGAAATTAAGAGAAACAGAGTGGCCAAAGTACTAGGGTACTTTAAACAAAACTATATATATATATATAATCTGCTGAATGTTAATGTTTTTTCATAAAACCTGTGTTAAAACAGCTGAAATTAGTGTAAAATAAAACAGTCCTACTCCTACACAAAAGCAACAGAAAAAATAATATGGGGAGTTCTGAAAGAGCTCATCAGTTCCACCCAAATGCATGAATAGTGCTTACCAGAAAAATTGACCAATTGTTGGACTGCTTTAATCTTTTTTTTTTTT
>VYZU01056251.1:17004-47849 GCA_013401355.1 Ceyx cyanopectus | reverse complement strand
TTCTGTGATTCTGTGATTCTGTGATTCTGTGATTCTGTATCCCTTTCATTCTTGGTGACATGGAAAAGGAAAGAAAAACATGTTTTGTGAATGTGATCTTTGTCAGTGTGCAGGCACACACCTTATTATTCATAAACACAAAGATTATAGCTCTCTGACTTATGGTCCCCACGCCAGCCTACAGGCAGCAATGTCCTGTGATGTTGCTCTTGGCAACAAACAATTTAAAAAGTAAAATATTGATCCACCATGCCTCCACCCAGACTGACAGGCAGAGCAAAATATAATGTCTCTAGCAGTGTGGTTATTTGTTCAACATTGTTGAGCCCATGGGCCCAGTCAGTGTCGATGGCCATTGCAGTCATGTTTTGCATATTGGCTATAAATATTACAATATAAATTGTCCATGATGCTGGGGGCTGTGCTGTGATATATAGATGTGCTCAGGTAGACAGAGCATGCAACATTAATGCCACCTATAAAAAAGAGTTAGAAAAAGTAAAGAAACAAAGGTCTGGAAAATATACCTCATATGTATAATTTTATATGTACTTTATAAGTGTCCATATGAGAAACCACAGAGTCTTACAACAAATGCATTTTATTATTCATATCTGACTGCTTTTCTTGAATTCTGGTCAGTAATCCATCTTCCCTGGGATTACATTTTAATGTTTCTAACTCTACCTAGCTTTCAACAAATGGTTTAAGAACAAGTTTTCCAGCTCCCCGTTTCAAATGTGGGCTTTATTCCATATAATTACAATTTCCTGAGGTCTGCAATGAGTAATATTTAATTCTGGAACAGTTGCAGGTACAAAATCCATCACAGAACAACTTATTCAGGCTGCAACAGAAAACCAGAAATCACTATTAGAAAAGATCTAAATACCATTTTTGGGGGTTGTTTGGTTTTTTTTTTCTTTCTCTTCCTGGTGCTAAATCTTAGGTATAATATAGAATTTATATATAAAAACAAAACAAGCATGAACAAAACAAAACACAAAACCAGATTCTATTCTGTATGGAAAAAACAGCATTCTTACCAAAAATCTAAAATCATTGAAAACTTTTTGGCTGTTGCCAGCTAGATGCCAGCACATCAAAAGGCTGTGCCACCATTTATTGAGACCTGAACAGACTGAAGAGTTGAACCTAATGAAATTTAGCAAGGACAAGTGTAGTGTCCTGCACCTGGGGGAGAAATGACCCCAGGCACCAGTAGAGGTTAGAGATTGACCTGCTGAAAAGCATCTCCTCATAGTTCTGGTGGACAAGAAGTTATCCATGGGACAGCAATGTGCCCTTGTAGCCAAGAAGGCAAATGGTCTCCCTGGGGTGTATTAAGAAGAGTGTGGCCAGCAGCTCAAGGGAGGTTGTCCTTCCTCTCTGCCCTGGTAAGGCCACATCTGTAGTATGGTGCCCAGTTCTTGGGTCCCCAGTTCAGGAGAGAAAGGGAAATACTAGAGAGAGCCCAGTGGAGAGCTATGAGGATCATTAAGGGACTGGAACATCTCTCATGAGGAAAGGCTGAGAACCCTGGTGCTGTTTAGCCTGGAAAAGAGAAGGCTGAGAGGGGATCTTACTAATGTTTACAAATATCTGAATATTTGGAGGATATTATAAAGGTCGACAAAATCCCAAGTACCATGGAGCAGATTAAATGGGTCATGATTATTATTTCTCATCATGTAAGAACTAGAGAATTGCCAGTGAATTTATTCAGAGAAATTTTAAAAGCAAGGAGAAGGAAGCCCTTTGTCATATAGCATGGAATAGCATCATGCTATTCACTGACAGCCTGTGGTGAGAGTCACCCACAGGAAAAAAAGGTTTAGAAAGTGATTGACTGAGTGAACATCAGATGGGTGGCACCTCTGTATGATCATCTGCGTGCAGCTCTCATGTCCAAAGCCCCAAAGCAGCTGATTTCTGTCAGCTGAGGAGTACAGCAAATTCAAGGTCACTCTGTTCACATCCTTTTCCTGTCACCCTTTTCCTCAGCATCTGCCACAGGTCATGATGAGAGACAGCAGGAGACATTTCTACACTGACCCAAATAGTAGCATTCAAGAGTCAGGATGTATATTCTTTTGGACACTGGTACAACTATTTTGCTGTGAAGTGACTGAACATGGAGGGAAGAATAACCCAGCAACCACTCTGGAGGGCGGAGGCCTCTCTTAAGCTCTTGGGCCCTTTTGCTAACCCCCTAAAGGGACAGCTTGGCCTATTTAAGAGGGCACAAGAGATTTATATTTGTGAATCTGCATCACTCCCAGAGAAAATAGGATGTATATATGCACAGACTGTACATATGCACCACTCTTTTGGGATGAGCTGGATACCAGATTCTGGTTTTGCCAGAATAAAGAAATTACCATATATTTTATCTCATCATCCTATAAAAATATACAAGATTGAGCAAGTGCAGGAGGGGAGGCAGAGGCAGGGGCAGGGTTTCACTGCCAGCTCACAATCCAGACAGCCACCTTTGAGTGGACACCATAGAGGCAGAACTGCACAGCATCTTATCAGGAAACACAGTGAGCAGAGGATTTAGGGATTTTGCTGACTGGGCTCCTGCCTCTTATGCTTAGAGGACAAAGTTGTTCCATGTTTTGCCCTGCTCCTCCCTCCTGGAGTAATGTCCCTGGACCCATGTGTGCTGTAAAGGTGAAAAAGCAGGTTGGCTGGCAACGTCAGGTAACTAGTCAGAGGTATTCACAAACAAAGATGATTGATGGCTCCTATAGCTCCTTGTTTTTTGGAGGCTGGTTAAAATAAAGCTGACATGATGTTGAAATAGTCATTACCCCATTTTCTGCCAGCATTCCTGGAAATGCAGCTCATAAAACACACTGAATCATAGAAAAGTCTTCAAGGATTCAGCAAGAGATGGCAAAATTAATCCTGTCATCATTGGCATCTATTTTTGCACTAATGATGAAACCATACTCCTTCAAGTCTTCTGCAAGTTAAAGACTTTAATTCAATGAGGATCTGACTCTGCAATCCAGTCATGTTGAGTAACACTTCAGAGGGATTTCACCATGACAGCTTGCACAAAAATAATATTGTTTTGCTATGAATCGGGCCAGCAGAACTGATCTTTCAGATTTTGTCACTGCTGCTGTAATTTTCAAGTTGGCAATCAGTGTCAAGTAAAATATTTTGCATCCTTTATTCAATAGTATTTAGAAACTACATTCCATGCCAGCTTAGGGAACCCATTTCTTAAAGGAAGAAAAGTCTTAGAGTAATACACTGTACTTTCAGACAAAGAAAAGCAAATGCAGGGCACTCCACTTGTAGATAGTTGTGGAAGCAGAAAGCTGAGAGGTTGCATGGTACAAAACTTCCAAAATTATTACTATCAAAATCCAGCTTTTACTGTTAACACGTCTACACCCCTGCCTCTCAAAAAAAAAAAAAAAATTAAAAAATGCAATTGCATAGAAGGCTCCTCATTGTACATCAATTGGAGATGATGGAGTCTGATGTTTGCTGATATCTCATTTAAGAAATGTCACAAGAAAAGTTTCTCCTTTCTTAGCTCTTTTTAAAGACTAAATAACATCATATTCTATAAGTGGAAACAAATTTTACACAGATGTTCTGAATGTGGTTTATTTCTTCTTAAAGCATCCTGTAAACCACACTACTTTAACATTACACTCTACAAGTGGAAATAACCTTTACACAGATGTTCTGAATGTGGTTTATTTCTTCTCAAAGCACCCTGTAAAACACACTACCTTTTCCCATAGTTCTCAAAGGAGCCATCTAAGGGGCCACCTCCTGTGGAAGGGAACCAGAAGATTTTGGATGTTCTTAACCAGTGTGGTGGCAGTGGCAGTATGGGTACCACACTCAGGTTGTGAGGGGACAGATCAGAGGGTTCAGAGAGAAAAGGGATCATGACTGTGGTGAATGAGGGAGCACTGATGCTCTTGTTGGCTCTTCTGAAAGGCCAAGTTTATGTCTGCTCACCTCAGCCCCATGGGTGGGAAATAAGAAGTTCAAAGCACACCACAGCTAATAAGAGCTTTTTTTTCAGAAAACATATTTCCTGATGTGCTCTGCAGCATTCAGCTCTGTCTTCTT
Source organism: Ceyx cyanopectus (assembly GCA_013401355.1). Taxonomy (NCBI): domain Eukaryota; kingdom Metazoa; phylum Chordata; class Aves; order Coraciiformes; family Alcedinidae; genus Ceyx; species Ceyx cyanopectus. The sequence goes on along the minus strand of VYZU01056251.1, from coordinate 43,742 downwards.
TAATGTCATTGGTGTTTGTAGCTATAAAATTCCTCATTGTGAGCCTTTTAATGCAAGCTGGACTTTTATACAAAACCAGTAATAGTCACTGTTCACCTCATAAATATATGAAGCAACTGATATTTTATGGTGTTATCAATGCCTCGTCAAGCATTACTGTATTCCTTGTAAACAAATATCCTTTATTTGGTTAGGACAATAACAGTGCCACATGCCAGACTTACAATTAAATCCCAGTTCCCCCATTTGTAATGGGCTGTAACAGATGTTTTATAGTCAAAGACTATCCTGCATTCCATCTTATTTGCTAAACACCCTCAAAACCCTATATTATTGATCTGTACTAGTTTTCCCTCATTGCCTTTCAAATTACCACACAGAAAGCACTTTGCTCCAGACTCAGGAGTATCTGTTGGGAGGTGAGCGATTTATATCCTGGCACAAAAATGACTGAGAAGCACATCAATGATTTCAAATGTAGCCAGTGGAGAGAAGGGGAAGAACAAGAGAAGAAAGAAGAGAAGAGAGGTAAGAGAGAGAAGATAAGAGAGAAGAGAAAAGAAGAGAAGAGAAGAGAAGAGAAGAAGAAAAAGAAAAAAAAGAAGAAAAAGAAGAAAAGAAGAAAAAAAGAACTCTCATAAATTACAAAGACATCATCATGAAGCTCCTGTAGTCTATAAACACCTTGCACTTTAGCAGCCTGTAGTAGGGCTGCCACCTCTGCCCAGGGCAGCCACCAGGTCAGCAGAGCCTCATGCTCTCATGCCAAGGATGGTCTGCTGCCAAAGCTAAGCTTGAAATACAGGTCCAGGGGTGGTTTTAATGGTCACACTGATTCACCATGGAAATGCCACCTCAGCTACAGCTGTGCTTCATTGAAGCTTCAGAGAGACTTCAGGAAGTACTTGCCATCCATCAGTCACATGGAAACTTCTGATTGCCAGAGATGAAGGTGGGCCATGAGCTCTCAGAAAGTGCCTCTCCTTTTTTACCTTGTCTTACATGCTGTGGAGTAAGACCAGAAGAAGCCAAATAAATTACAGTTCATAAAAGTTTATAAAGTTTTATTCATTAAGTTTATAAGTTTTATTCATTCAAGTTTATAAAGCCTTGTCTCTAACACACATAAGCCACCAAATCAACTGGCATAAACATCACCCTGTTTATACATACCTGGGCTGAATATCACCATGGGGGTGAGACAAGGTCACAACATGTTACAGGCAGGTAAGAGGTCTCTTTCTGTGAATTTATTAGGTTTCATTGACTAAAGCTTTGAACATTCCCAATTGGAATTTACAGGAAAGGATTACTACACATAAGCAGGTTTGCATCAGGTGATAACTCAAACACATGGCCTGAATAGATTCAGGCACTGACAAGAAGTGAACAAATGGCAGAGAAAATAAAAGCACATTTTCCCTCTGAATTTTTTATTATATCTCAATGGCTCCTCAGTATAGAAAACAAGAGTAATGATTTCTTAACACAAGACCAGAGCATCCCACTTTCTGCTAAATTAGCAGAGAATGGGAATTTCCATCTTGTTGCCCTACTGGGCATAAAGGAAGGATTGTACTTTGTGATGTGGACCAGCTGTCACAGTAAAGCCATTTGTGTAAATGTGGCACTGTCTCTCTTTTGCCAACACAGTTAAAAGCTGTTCATCTTTCCACTTTTTTTTTTCAGTGGTCTAACTGGGGACCAGTCCAAAAAATGATCTGCATACCATTGTCTTCTACCTATCTGAATGTTGGAAGAGAGTATAAACATCAGCAAAGTATTACAAACATTAGCAAGTACTGCTAGGGAAAAAAAAAAAAAGTTTAGAAATTGCCACAGGCAGAGATGGGGAAAGCTTAGGAACTTGTGCTTCCAGTTCTACTCTCAGTTCTCCAAACTAAACTTCCTCTAGTAAACATGAATAGTCTCCAAGTATTGACATTTATAGCCCAGATTCATTCAGAGGAATTGTAAATCTAAAGAAGAAAACTATTGTGATAGAAAGTTCAACAAGTATGTTGAATTGAAAATAGGTATGTTGTAGATAATACAATTACCTTAGTAATTTACCATTTTTACAATATTAAGAAAGAAAGAATAGAGGAATAGACATCATAAACTGGGAAATAAAATAAAAGGACAACATACAGGTCAAGTCATCCATGTCTGAAGGAGGAAAATCCTGGGCCAAAGGAAGACCCAGCCTCACAGGAGAGATGTCTCAAGGAAAGTGCAGTGGAACAACTGGGAAAGAAGAGCTCCACCTAGAAAAGAGTCTCTGGAGAGCTCAGCATAGTAACAAAAACATGCACACATGCTGTATAAAAAAATGTCTGGTATGAGGGCATCTCAACTATCTTCAAACTCAAAAAAACCCTCTCAGCTAAAGAGCACAGAAAGTGTAAAAATGGGAGGAGGGGGAAGTGCTTTTCTGTTAGGTGTGGTTTTCCTTTAAACATTAATTCATCTCAAACTCAGCATTTCTTCAATTTTCTTGCAGTCATTAGCACCGGATGCCAGGAATGCAAATGAGCAGCTGCCCTTCCCAGCCCTTATTCTGGATTTTACATAGCTGAGAGAATCTTTAGACCTTAGAGCATATTTATTCTTTGATTTCTTTTGCTAAAACAGACTGCAGCCTGGGTAAACACTGAAGAGGGCACCCAGCCAAGTGGATTGTCTACATAGGCAGCTTTTTGTTTCTCCAGCCTTCATTCACATTTACAGCTGAGCAGTTAGAAGCAGTGGATGCACCCTGGAGAATCCCTTTCAATCCATGCAAACAAAGCTGAAATCTGTGAAGTCTCCTTCTCACGTCCAGATTCAATCAGTTTAATTGTCCGAATATATATCAGAGATGATCTGGGCAACCTATTGAATGGTCTGTCAAAAGCACTCACCACTATCCCAGTCCCATGAGGGCCAGATCTGATCTCAGGCCAGTTTATGCTAGTGAAGGTTTTTTTAGTACTAGCAAAGTTTCTTCTGATGTATATCTATATACAGGTTGAATCAGACTGACCTAAGGCCAAGGTGTTGGTCCTCAAAGGTTCATGTTGAAAAGACCTTCATTTAGCATCAAAATACTTGAAATTTTCTTTCTCTTAAGTGTGTTGGTATTTCCTGTTGTCAGCCTAATGAAATACAGATTAGTGGTTAATCTAATGGCTGAGCCAATGTCAAGAACATGTGATGGAGATTGATGAATCACTGCTTTAGGGACTATCTCACAGAGTTTGTCATACCATGTCTCACCTGTCACATTGGCTTGAGCTCATACTGCACTCCAACTCACACTCATAATTCTTGTCCAGTTGATATTGCTCTGCCCCAAGTCTCTAATGGGCTGAGAAAACCAATAAATAATTAAGTATACCTAATTACATAACCCACGTTTTATGAGTAGCCTCTACCTGTCCTGTAGCTGACTTTGCAATAGACATTAAACAAATACAAACAGAGAATTGGCATTTCCTAATTTTAAATAATTTAAATCATTTTAGTGAAATATTACCATTTGGCTTTATGCACAATGATTCTATATTCATAGAGATTTCTTTCATGTAGCACTTCCTTAGCAACCTGAAGTCCATGGGAAGGCTGAATAATTGCACTCTCCAGTGAGATAGACTTCCTATTTTAGCTTTATTGAGACTGCAAATAGAAATCAACTGCTGATCAAAAGCTGAATTTTGCCAAGCCTGCAACTTGGATCAATAGATGTCCCTGTTCAGATGGATGAATGAAATGTACTTGGGGTAGATCCATTTATTTTGTTTTATTTGTAACAGCAGATTACAGTCTGAAGCTACTCAGAAGTCTAGAGGAAAAGACAGTGGTGAGGAGTTCATACAGCTGAGACTGGTAAACCTGTATCTACGTTCCACTATTCTAGAAATACTGAAGACAAATTTATTGACACTATCTGAAGTAAGATAATCAAGGAAGAGAAGCACAATATAGCAATTTTTAGGTTCTCAAGTTGTATATAAGTTCATGTGCCTAAATATATACCTCTCGTTTCAGTTTTGTGAGACTAGGCTTAATAATATTACATAAAATTTTGCAGAGAAAAGAGAATACAGGGAAGAGATGAATTTGATAGCTGTTTATCTTTTTTCTTACATGGTATGGTTGATAAAGCTTAAGCATGGTATAATATAATTGAAAGCTTAATGTTAGAAAAACTATAGAAATAGAGGAAAGAGGGTCAATTTACTTTAACTCAAACATTATTTATATATTGTATTTTCAGCTGAAGTAAACTAATCCTTAGCATCAACACTGTAATGACCCTATTTTCCTTAGGCTTTCTTTCCTGAAGTCTCAAAACAAAAGGGTTAAGTGTCTTTTTTTTCCTGCTGCCCTTTGCTAGGGTCACAAACAATTGATCACAGGATCCTACAGAGCAAAAGGATCATGACAAATGTGTCAAACCTGGAATGTGTCTCCATGAGACATCTATCAGAAGGATAGTATTCCATCATGTCTGCTTCAATCCATATTAAGGCAGAAAACTAAAATTTTGAGTCATTCTTTTTAGTAGGCTGTGCCTCTTGACAGACAAATAATCTTATGTTACCCACTTGTACACTACAACTGATCTACAAATACAATGTTTAGCATAGTTTCTAAGTTTATACTGTTTAGCAGAACAGTTCAGGATTGTGTCATTTTAAATAAACTGTTTTAAAATCAATATAAACAAGGGTCAGCTCTTATATGAACACTGAGATCTTTTTATTAGTATTATTAGACAAATAGGCAGATGGATGCAAAATCAACTGGAACGTGAAGTGAGCAATTGCTGCTAAATGCATCTTTTAGTGTGTTTTTTTTATTATTTTTTACTTTGATGAAGTTTGACTTCATTTAAAAAAGGTCTCATATTAAAGAGGGCACAATATTAGTAAATTGGCTGACTCTATAGAAACAGTTTTTTTCCTTCTGGTGGAAACTGCCTTTTTTTTAATTATTATTTTCTTCAGTACTTGATTTATTAAAGGGAGAAAAAACTGACTCTGCTTCTTATCTCCTGCTAAATAAAAAGAATTTTTAAAAAATCACTGTCTTCCAAAAAAGTAATATTTGGTAGTATTGTCTAGGTGAGAGTACAACAGGAAAGGTTTCTTCTACTTGTCTGATGTCTGCCTGTGAAATTACTTCTATCATCTCTTTATTCCTTAGCTTCCCCAGCTGAATTAGTGAAGTGTTTGAAAATGCATTGATGAAAACCTCCTTTTTGCCTTTACCATGAGAATCCACTGAAGACAACCAGGTTGGACAAATGTCACTGGTGGAAAAATTTGCCTTTCGTACAGTTAAAGAAAAAAGGATCAGTGCTGATATGCAAATAAAAATTAGTACAGTCTGCCTTTCAAATTTCAGGCTGAAATTGTAATTTTGGCTGCTGAGAAACCCAAACAAACACTTTTGCCTTGAAAATAAATGAGACAAAACCATAGATGCTCTACTGCTATTTGTACTATTGTTTCTCACAGTATAAAGATATTTTGGGTCACAGAACATGATAAAATGCATCTAATCATGTTATAAAGGACCCCCAAATATACACAGAGTAGTTCACAGAGTAGTACAAGATGTTATCACGCATTTTAGTTCAGGAAGCTAAAAAAAGGACTGTTGTTCTCCTCTGCATCCTTTAGAATCATAGAATGTTTAGGGCTGGAAGGGACCTCCAAAGGTCATCTAGTGCAGCCCCCTGCAGGGAGCAGGGACACCCTCAACTAGCCCAGGCTGCTCAGAACCTTGGCCAACCTCACCTGGGATAGCTCCAGGGATGGGGCCTCAACCACCTCCCTGGGGAGCCTGTGCCACTGATCCACCACCCTCAAGGGCAAGAACTTCTTCCTGAGATCCAGTCTAAATCTCCTCTGCTCTCATTTAAACCCATTACCCCTTGTCATTTCCCTACAGGCCCTTGGAAACAGCCCCTTTATTATATGTAGCATTGGCTCTGATTTTTCTCTTCACTCACAAAGGTGAATGAAAACATGTTTCTAGCAGGATCTAGGGAGCAGGACTCTGGGACTTGAGAGCTGGGGAGTCCTGGGAGCAGGAGGAAGAGAATGATGCAGGCACAATCACAGGCTCTTCCCATTTCTTTCTTTCCCCTTACTTTTAGTGGCCCTAAAAGTCCCACTTCCACTGAGGTGAAACTTGGCCACAACTCCCACAGACACACACACCCTGCCATGGCACATATTTACTCACAGCCCTCTGAACAATCTCCTCAGCTCCCTGTTCACATCCACCATGTTCTTTCCCTATTCCCACAGTAGTGCTGCTTCTACATCTCTAGCTGGAAGTGCTCAGCAGAGACACTGCTGGTGCTGACCAGTGGGATGTGCTGGCAGAACAAGATTTTGATGTAGCCAAAGCTGTGGGAGCTTTTGCCACCTCAATTGAGCTCTAGCAATGGTTTCAATAAGCAAGTTAAAGCTCTGGTGCCCCTGTGAGCTCAGTGTTTCTCCAGAAGCTGAGCTGGTTGCAGTTTCACAGGCTGTGCACACCAGCATCACTGGGGGACTCACCCTGTCCCCTTCTGTCATCTTCTCCATGTCCTGACAGTGACACAAGTAATACACTGGGCTACACTCCCCATGCACTTGGCATGTCATTCTTCACCTGTTTCAAGTCTACCATGGGCCATTCCTACCACTAGACTGATAAGAGTGCTCAGTAATGCCAGTAAGTCCTGAAAAACTACACTGCAGGTTTGGCTTGGCAAGTAGAACAGTTTTATTGCTTATAACAAAGGATTCCTTGAAGCTGGACATATAGTAGGTTCCCAACTCCTCCTTCTGCTTAAATTTCTTATATATTCTATGTAGCTTCTGGTATTAAAGCAGTTATGACACAAGGAAGGAGTTTTGTTTTGTTTTGTTTTGTTTTGTTTTGTTTTGTTTTAATGAGGAATGTCTCAGAGTAGTGAGTGAGTCACTTAATATGGCTTTTGAAAATATACTGCCACAGCAAGACACTTGGAGATACAGGGGTTTCTTCATTTCCTTCCCCTCCCACTCACTTTCTCATTGTTTGTAATTTCTCTGGCAGATGAGCTGAAAATCAAAATCTTACTGCTGGAGGGAATATACTCTACATCTGTTTCCAAGTTCAGAAATTATTGAGATCATATTCTTTCTACATCTACAAAGACATTCCCTTGTTCTAACAAAGACTAATGCCAGTTTTGTCTTGTTCCTGCTGTATGTAGTTATGTTATTGCTGTTTATATTTCCCTTATTACTTTTGAAAATTATTGCACTTCATCTTGATCATCAAATTGGTGCGACACACACCACCATGTAGCTGCTTAATTATGCATGTGAGTGTTCAGTTTATCAAAACTATACCTTTCATGTGCAAGTCTCTACTAAAGGAAATTACTCCGTGTAGTGGTCTTGGGAGATACATCCCTGCAGCTACCTGCACCATAGTGTCACAACATTCACATCACAACCTGCAGCAGTGTGCCACCATGAAATGCAATAAGAAGATGGGGAGATACTGCTCTTATGTCATGCTGGCATTATCTACTATCAAATCTGTAGCAGACACATTTCTCCAAGCACAGGACTTACTGCTTCAAAACCAGCCTTCTCATGCAGCCCAGGACTGATGAAAGAGCTCTTGGGTGCACTTCCAAATGTTCATCAAGCTCGAGACAAATTAATTCTCTGGTGCAATGACCAAGCATTCAGAGTTCAGACCAAACTGGACTCCATATCAAAAATCCCCCCAGGTGATATTCCTGATGGTTTCAGTATATACCTAATGAGTGAATATTCCCTTTACTCCAAAAGTTGTCTCTGTGGACATGGCAGGACAGTACATAGAGCTCACACTGCCAAATTCTGTCTTGTAGGTACTGTGAGAATTGATTGAGACATTCTGATTGCTTCTTACGTCTTTCAGCATTATGTGGCCAAAATATAAAGAAGCAGCTATGTGAATTCAGTGTTTTGACTGTCCTATATATTATGTAGACTGGAGGATTACTTGTCAGATAGCACTGCTTCCTTTGATTTCTGTGTTAGGTAATCTGTTCTCTTGGACAAGGAATGATATGCTTCTTAAACTATGCTTCTGCAAAGAAGACCTAAATGATTTACTTCTTTGGCTCATTTAGCTTGTCCTTGCTGTCGAGAAAGGACACTACTGTTTATGAGTTAAATGTCCACTTCAGCTGATAGTGAATGCCAAAGAGATTAGCATGGCTTCATCTCTATTTTGTCCACATTTCATATTAAATTTCCTTATAGATTATAACTTAACTAAAATGCTTAAATCACTGCAAAACTGTTTTATTGCACTGGCCTGTGAGTAGAATAATGCTGCAAATGGCAGATGGGCATAAAAAGAGCTAGAATACAGCAAAGGTAAGTCAGATAATGACATAAGGATGAGCAAAGCTGCAGCACAAGAGGCTGTGGACCAATTTGAGAAGTAAGTTACAGGAAGGTAAAAAGACATGATGACTGAAAACTTTTTCCCAGTGAGGGTGCCAGAGCCTGGCAGGGGCTGCCCAGGGAGGTTGTGGAGTCTCCTGCTCTGGAGACACTCAAGACCCACCTGGATCTCTTCCTGGAAGACTTGGTCTAGGTGCCCCTGCTCTGACAGGGGGGTTGGACTAGATGATCTTCTAAGTCCCTTCCAACCCCTAACATTCAATGAGTCTATGATTCTGTCATTGTCCTACAAAGGAGTGTTTAAAGACCAGAGTAAGGACATTTCCCAAAGCACTGATAAATTTATTTTAGTGCATTATGGTGTAAAATAGTCAGTTTTCCCATAACCATTATTGCCTTTCTCTGTGCAATTACAGGTAGCACATTAAGACATCATACAAAGCGACTTCCAATGCTCAGTGGGTTTTAGCTTCTTCTCAAAGCCAGCCCTGTCCCATCCTGACAAGTTGTATTAGCATGATGCCTGCCAATAACTCATATTCTACCTTTAAAATCCCTTAATTTTAGATGCTACCCGTAATTCCTTATTTTCTGATAGTTGCAACATTGGGATTTTTTAAGTAATTAAACTAGCTGTGTATTCATTGCCCTTGTGATAGAACTTTCTCTTTGGTAGGCACCTTACATTTAATAACCCAAATTCAGTTCATCTACAACAATATAAATGTCACTCTTATGTTGGATGTACTTTCCTGCTCTTAACAATCAAGTTAGATTGGTTTGTATTTACTTCTGGGTTGGAACTGTTTTAATGATAGCTTTGGTGTCTTTAGTTTTAGGAAACTCATATATTAGATTATCTCTCATTTTCTTGGCATTTGTATAGAATAATTTCCTATTAATTGTAGAAAAGCAGGATTCTGTACTAACCTTATTACTTACACCATGAAAGCAGATTGGGAACATGATTGTTGCTTCCTTTTATTCCTATAAACAAGAAAATCTGTCCAATTGCTAGACTGGATTTATAGTGATTCATAATGGACTAATCATTAACACGACTCCACTAATTAACAATTTTACACAAGGGATTAATTTGTCTTGTGACATTTAGGACACATGTTGCACTTAGCAAGGGTATATATGGGTACTCATTAATGTAACCTGACAATCAATACCTAAGATGAGCTCAAAGTCTTTCAGTGAAAATCCACCAGTACTCATAATCACCTCTGTAGAAAACATTAATAAAAAATATACTCTTAGCAGTTGCTGCCTTCAGTATTTTACATATTAGCTGCACTAGTGGTTTATATCATAAAAGACCCTTAGCCTTAAAATATTGTCATTTGCAAATACCTCTATCCATCAAAGCAGAATGAGTGGAGTGTTTCTACAAGACTGCATCCTTTAAAGCCCTGATCCTGCAAATGCTTGACTTTGGTGACACTGGAATGTGGCTATAACTCACGTTTCTAAGGTTAAGCATATTCATGTCCACTGGGTCACTCCTTAGCTCCTAAGCATCTTGAAGCAGGAATATAGCTAGAGATGAGTATACCTCTGGGAATAAATTTTCATTGATGTGCTTCCATGCACAGTATATAAAAAATCAATGATGTATGTATATATTTTTTTTTCTTTTAATGAAAATAAATCCATCTGGTGTTCTCAGTGAGACTAGCTTACCACCAGTACATCACAGCTAAATGAATCACAGACTCACAGAATTATAGGGGTTGGAAGGGACGTCCAACCCCCCTGCCGAAGCAGGATCACCTAGAAGAGGCTGCACAGGTACATGTCCAGGCAAGTTTTGAATACCTCCAGGGAAGGAGACTCCCCAGACTCTCTGGGCAGCCTGTCCCAGTGCTCTGTCACTCACAGTGAACAGGTTTTTCCTCATATTGAGGTGGAATTTCCTGTCTTTCACTTTGCTACCACTACCTCTCATTCTATCACAGGGCACAACTGAAAAGAGATTGGCCCCTCCACCCTTCAGATATTTGTAAGCATTAATAAGATCCCCTCTCAGTCTTCTATTCTCCAGGCCAAACAGCCCCAGGTCTCTCTGTTTTTCTTCATAAGAGAGGTGTTCCAGTTCATCATCTTTGGAGTCCTCCACTGGACTCTCCAGTATTTCCTGGGTGACTTGGTCTAGGTGATCCTGCTCTGGCAGGGGAGTTGGACTAGATGATCTTCTAGGTCCCTTCAACCCCTAACATTCTATGATTTCCTTGTCTCTCTTGAGCTGGCCAGCCCACAACTGGACACAGTATTCTAGATGTGACCTCACCAGTGCAGAGTACAGGGGGAAGAGAACCTCCATCAACTTGCTGGTCATAATCTTCTGAATGCACCCCAGGATACTATGGGTCTTCTTGGCTACAAGAGCACATTGCTAGCTCATCAATAACCTGTTGGTCACCAGAATTCCAAGGTCCTTCTCCATGGAACTGCTTTCCAGCAGTTTAACCCCTAACATTTACCAGTGCATGGGGTTATTCCTCCCCAGGTGCATAACTCTACACTTGGCCTTGTTGAACTTCACTAGGTTCCCCTCTGCCCAACTCTTCAGCCTGTCCAGGTCCTGCTGAATAGCAGCACAGCCTTCTGGTGTGTAAAGATGAGCCACAAATCAGCTAAGGCCAGTCCTGTCTCCTCAGACCTCACCCCTATGTCCCATTCTAGTTTCTATCTACAAAAAATACACCCTTAAACTGCATCTCATCAGGACATATTTAGTGGAGAACATGATTACAAGTTCAAAACTATTTGTTTTATAGATTTCAGGTTAATTTCTTCCTATTTTTATAGGGTCTTACTGGGATGGAGCTCAAAAAGAGAGGTTTGAATTAAACTGTTACTGTGGCAGCAGGAACAATACAAGTATAGAACATGAAAGGACCAGGGCTGTAAAAAACATTAGTTGCATATAATTTTTAAATACCACTGCAGAAGAATATACCTCTAGTTCATTCCTGCTAATTCAGCAAAACAGGGAATAACTTCAGTGTCTTGGTTTGAGTAAGAAAAGAACTAATTCTGCTCAGTGACTTTACTTTTTGAATCAGTTCTTCTAACTAACCTCACTGTCTGAAGTCAGCAGCCTGTTTTCCCAGGCAGTGTCTGCTTCTGGCAGTGATAACACCCCATGGTTAGAGTCAGTACAAAGGACTGGTGTGCAAACAAAGGCCACTGCTGGAGCTTGTGTATCACACTGGGGGTGCAGAAAGTTATTCCCTGTTTTNTGACCCCAAACTGACCAGTGAGGTATTCCAGCCCATAGATGTCACATTCAGTACACAAAGCTGAGGGATCAGGAGGGTCTCACCCTCTCTGCCCTCTTGGCTGCTTTGTCAGTTTTGCTCAGCTTGGCTCAGGTTTTCTTCCAATTTCTTCCTCAGAGCATCCGAGGAGGACTCTGTCCATTCTGTCTTTGATCCCAGTCTGTGCATTCCTGAACCTGGTACCAGAATCCAGCTCCTGAGCACAGCTCCCATCTGCTTCTGGACCTGGTCTGGGACTCTCCCAGTGCCTGCTCCACAACATCAGTGGTAATGGTGATGTAATTACCACTGTGTGTGTATATATTTATATACCTTCCACTTTAAAATTATTATTTTGATTGTCATTAAAGCTGTTCTAGTTTCCTTTTCTAATCAATAAGTCTCTCTAACTTATTCCCTTCCCCTTTGGGGAGGGAGCTTAACATGGGGCATCTGTTACAGGTCTAAGGGGCTGCCCTGACCCTAAACCATGACACTGCAATTTTAAATTCTAATTAATTCTAATTTAATTCACATTTGCTGTTTTTGAGCAACAGTACATACAACAGGAAAGGATCAGGACTGCAGCACATGAGCAGCAGAGCCAGAAATACACAGATTCAGGCAATCACAGAGTTTTCATTCATGTAACAAATACTTGTACCTACCCGAACACACTGTTTAAATCATTAGCCAGGATCTAAAAAATAAAGTTATAGGACTGGTTCCTCTGTTTAAGAGAGAAAAAAGCCAAAAACAACACCAAAAAACCCACCATAAGCTCAGTCTCAGCGTGGCACTGCACACACACACACACATGCAGACACACACTCCTGCAATGCCAGTGCCAGCTCTGCATTTGCCTCACAGCTGGAGAGCAGAACCAGAGGCTTCAAAACACAACCCAGACAAATTTTGCATGCACAGACACACACAGAAATGTCAAAGGTATGGCTCAGAAATAACCTTCTGAGTTAAATAACCGTCCCAATGCTGGGTGCCCAGAGAGTCACCCCATCAGTGCCACCATCGGGGGGATGCCCCAAAACAGTCACTGGAAATATATCTGCTGCTGCCTACCCTACCCACAGGCATCCTCCACTTCATCCTTCACCCCAGACAGTTCCACTGGCCAAGGCACTGCTGGTGCCCTCCCATCAGCAGATATCCATGGCAACCAGTCTCCAGCCCCAGGAAGAGGCAGCCGAGCCGGATTGAAAGTCTCTCTTCTGCTCCTGCCTTCATGGTGACTGGCAAGTGGGGACGGGAGCAATTTCCTCAGCTCCCTCAGATTAGGATTGTGCATTTCTACCTCCCTTTGTTCCCTTCTTTCAAATCATCACTGGCACGCTCACCACAGACACCCCCACACTGCTGATGGTTTGTTGCTCACTTGACAAAGCCACTGTCTGCTGGCAGTCCTCTTGCAACCACCCTGCTAAAATCAGGGCTCAGTGGGCAAACCCTGCAAAACATGGGGGCTCTGGCCATGCCAAGGCTTTTGTTGCACAGCCCTGGGAAACCAGGCAGCCACATAATAAATAGATCCTTATAACACAATTAAAGTGGGGGATCAAATAACCTTAATCATTAGAAAGAGGTCGTTGATGGTGAAGATATTTAGACAGGCTAACAGATTGCACATCATTTCATTTCTCCTTGCCAGAGGAGTCCCAGCAGCTGATTCACACACCAGGGCCTCGTGGCATGGCATCTGAGCCCTTGGTGGGTTTGCAGCAAGCTCCTTTGGTCCACAGACAGCACACTCAGCTCTGAGCCTTCACACTGACTGCTCTTGATCTGCAGTATCAGCAGCCCTGGACCAAGCTGGACTGCCAAAGTCTTTTGAACTCTGTTCAAGGAGTGTTTCCATCTTCATCTCTGAGCAAATAGATTTGGCTATCCAGCTAAATCTGAGTCACAGTTTGGCTTTGTATTCCTTGAATGCAACCCTTTTTGTTTTGCTCCATGGCACTCCTTGCTAGATCCTTGGAAGGAAGGAAGATAGTGGAGTTTGCTGGGAAGATAGCACCAAAACATAGTCCTGCTCCACCAATACTACAGCAGTTCAGACAGATGTTAAACTTCTGTGCTGTGTCCAGGTTTCCTCTGGCTGCTGTTATTACCCTAAAAGAAGCCTGAGAGACAGGCTTTTTACCTTGTTTGGGTTTTTTTTTCCATAGAGAGATCAGTGTCAAAGGCCTCTGGATCTACATTCCCAAGAATCTGCCTTTCCTTTGGCTGCTGAACATAAAACCCTGTTCAAATCTACAGTCTTGAAAAAGTCTTTCAGGATTAGTCACTGAATACAAAGTACATTAAAATGTCTTAAATTAAAAAATTAAAAAAATAAAAATACAGGTTTTCTGCCTTATTCTTCTAAAAAGGTTATTAACTGTCTTACTTACATCTAAGGGGAGAGATTGGCCAGAGCTGTCATCTGTTCCTGTCAGGTTTTTCATACTAGCACTGCAAATTAGAGCTTTGGGGAGTTGGTGAAAAATAAGGATAGGTGGCACAGAGCTGGGAGGGGGGGAATGTTGAATGCCATATTTGCTTAGGGTTTAACAAAAATGGGATCAGAGTAGAACTTATTCCCATTGCAGAGGGCCAGCTTGAATCCCACTCATTAAACCCTGATGGCTCCACAGCTAAAGGTAGATCCTTCATTACAGAAAAAATAACCCTGTTAAAAAAAGAGCAGTCTGGCTTGGATGTCCACAGCATTTCCAGGTGACTCCACAAAGGTACAATCCAGCGTCAGCACACACTATCATCCTCTGGTACATTAGATGCAGTTATCATTGGAACCTGGTAGAGATATCATAGCAGTTTTCTCCTACAGGAAGAGACATTATTAGCCAGGAACACAAGGGCTACAGAAGTGATGAATTTGTGCACTAGAGGTCCAGTTGCAAGAAGCCTTCACATCTGTGGATTTATTCACTGCATGTTCACATGTTCAAAAACCATTATCAGGCCTTATTCTTTCCTGTTGGTTATTTCTTTATGATATTGTACATAACACATCTTGTCACAAGTCTGGGCATCTCAGAGGCTGTCCTAATTACAATTCCTGCATGAAAAAAAATGGGTAGAAGGACCTTTGCTCAGCTCCCACCACAGCTTGCCAGCCTATTCTCACAGTGAGACAGGTGGTGCTTCAGTCAAAAAAAAAAAGGTTTCTACTGAATCAAAATGCCTTACAATTTTTCAAAATTCCTTTCATGTAGCCTAATGACTTTTCTTCATCCCTGCTTTGGTCCCCACTGCCTGCACTGGTTCACTGCTTGCTCCTGCCTGTGGTCTTAACTCCAGCTGAGCACCAGGCTCAACCCATCTGAGAGCATCAATTGCTCTGATGAAGCCACGATAACTACTTAGGGATGACTTCTGAAGAGAAGAAATGTAGAAAAGATGAAATAATCAAATCTGGTAAGAGAAGGATTCACAAGAGTTAGCCTTAAAAAAAGAGCAACAGTGTTTTAAGAAATTGGCTAAAATCCAGAGCAAACAGCAAAAATCATTAACGACATGAATTTAGAAGTTCAAAGTACAGAACTACCACAGGAGAGTTTATTTCTAGCCAACCCAAGCTCCACTTTCTCCTTTGTTTAGATGGTTCAGGGCAGCTAGAGGCAAAGATCTGTCATTTTATTAATCTGTAAAGTACTATGTACACCTCTTGCCCCATATATACAGTAGAATATTATTAGCTATAATAGCAGCAACAGACAACTCTTTTGGAAGTTTGCTTTTAGATTTCATCCCTACCCAGTTAAGAAAAATTAAATATAAAAAATAAAAGGGAGTCTAAATATATCAGAGTAAACTACAAATAAGAACTAAGAGAGTTCCCAGGATTTTAATGTTACTCAAAGATTTAGTGTATAACACTTTGGTAAAAAGAGCTTTCCCTACCCAGAACCTGGATGCTTCTGCTTGATTCTTCAATGAAGTCATCATAATCCTGTTTTATTCTGCCACAGTCTGTTGCCATGAAAATAATTGCCATGTCATAAATTCAGCATTAAAACTTTACTGTGAGATGAAGGAAGAGCAAACAGGCTGTGGGGTTAAAAATAGCTGGTGAAGCAAACCAATGTCTTTGAAAGTAGCCACAGAGGATTGAAGGGAAGAGAAACCACCTAAAAGGTAAACAGATGTAGGCAATGACACAAGTCAAAGTTGCCCCCAGTGTGAAAACTCTCCTACACGAGACAAATAAAGAGCATTTAGGTCACAGAAGAGTCATGCCTGCGTGAAGGGTGGAACATATGGAATTTTTTTGCTGTTAATTAGGGTGTGCCTATGGCAAGGCCACTGCAGTTGGATTTGCTTCAATTCAGAAATGCTCAGCCCAGCATAATGGTTTGGTTGGAACAGAGAAAAAAAATACAAAGTTCTTCTCTCTTCTCTCTTCTCTCTTCTCTCTTCTCTCTTCTCTCTTCTCTCTTCTCTCTTCTCTCCTCTTCTCTTCTCTTTTCTTTTTTTTTTCCACAAATGCCAGAACAGACAATTTATAAATCAGGAGTCATAGAAATACAAGGAATTGAAGAGTCCCCAGAGTCTTCGAGCTGGGGCAGTGATGTTGAAATTAAGAGACCCAAGTCTAGAATGCCAGCTAGGACACAGGTCCTGTGCCTTTTGCTTTCTGCTTAAAAAGTCAGTTTTTGCCCTTCAGAATATGAGGATAATGGTGTTTACTGACCTAAGGGAAATTCACTGGGTTGGGACAAAGGTGATCTGGACTCTATTCTTGCCACTTGCATCACTGACTGAAGGATGCTGGGCCAGATCCTTTGCTACACCCCTTTCCTCAGCTTAAACAGGGCTAACAATACCAACCTCCTGTATAAAGAGCTTCCCAGTCCATAAAAATCTGGATGTAATTATAACTGGCAATCACACCACAAGGGTGGGATTAATTTGTTTAAATTGAGATGTTTAAAGTATTTTTAACTCTTTCATACCAATCCTAAAATCTTTTTATAAGCAGTTTAGAAGTTAGTGTTGTCCTTTGTGCACAATATTTACAGCACTCAATCCAAAGTGCAATTTACAGTGAATTTATTGACTAGATTTACATTACTAAACTCAGAAAAAGATTCCTTCATTGAATTGGGTAAAGAGATTGGATTAAGGCAAAAGATATTTTGGTTTTTGTTCAATTAAGAACTTGAAAAAAAGAAGCTTTGAAAATACAGAGCAGCAACAAGATGTTTTACACTGTGTATGTCTTTGGAGGTCAATGTATTAGAAGTTTGTTAAATTATTCAGAGTATTTTCATCTGAGATATCTGAGTGGAGAAAGAGAGTATCTCCTCTCAACTTTCTTCTTGTCTTGAGATAGTCTCTGATGTTGACTAGTTAACTCACATGGCTAGAAAAATCAAATATTATTGATGAATAGAAGACTGAACTTGGATGCCTTATTCAGATAAATATCCATATTTTTTTCTGGTTTATTTAAAATACAAAGGATAATATCTGAAAAAGTCTTGAAATACATGTAAAACCCCCAATAATTTCAAGATTCATTCTTGTTGTCATGTCCAGATAGACTCGCTAAAGCAAGAACTCCCAATTCTTTATGTGCATTGCTACCATTACAGATCGATCTTTTTTTTTTATAACAAAAAAATAATAATGTCACTCATTCTTGACTCTTTTCACCTCTGTTTTACCACATGGAATGTGGAGGACAGCAGTCTCTTCAGAGCTGTTTCTGTTGCAATGACAGTTGTTACATTACAAGCAAATAATTTCATATTTTCTGCTAATTTCTCTTTGGGATGGGGTAGGTTTGGAGCAGTAGGTAGGATCCTATTTCACTTATAGACATGTGCAAGAAAAGTAGAACATGGCTTCTTTGGAAACAACACCTTTGCTTGTTCTCTTAAGAAGTCCACTACTCCATGTTTGGACATTTAGCTGAGTGGCAAAGTCTTTGCCTTTCACTATGGCCATTTTATTTCCTTGGCCAAATTCTGGAAGGACTTCATTACAATTCTAGATATGGCTACTTAATTGACTTCTACCAGAAGATGATTTATTAAATAAAACAATATTTTCTTGAATCATGTTTCAGAACTGACTTCTCCATTGATGATCTGGAAAATCCAGGAGATAATGGAAAGCTGCACATCCTGAAGCCATTGTAAGCAGGAGCTATACTACTTCTTAAACTGTGCTTCTTGAACAGTTTATAGGTAGAGGAAAACTAGGTGGTATTTACAAAACTTCATCTGGTCTTCTACTTTGAGGCATAAAACCATTTCTGGGGTTTTGGTGGCAAGAATCCCCAACCCATGTCAATTCATTGGGTGGGTGAAGAAATACAGATGAGTTATCTGATAATGTAGCCTTGCCCCATCTATTGCTGTCCTACCTGTACTTAATGTGCCAGACATCACAAAAAATGCCAGCACATTGCTCAAACAGTTCATCCAACTCAGAAGTAGGTAGCTATGGCACAGGGGTGCTTGGACAGGCACTTATCATTGGGTAGGTTCTAAATCAAATTATGCTCCACAGCCTCACAGGCATCTCTACAGAAGTTTTGGTTTGTTTTGGGGTTTTTTTTTTAATAATATATACCACAGCTGGAAAGAAAGGGCCTGGATAGCTTGTGTGACCCAGAAACAACAGCTTTGATAATATCTTTTCCTTTCCAACACCAGATCAAAGCAACATTTGGAGGCAGCCATGCAGAAGCCCATGGCAGACTTCACCTCACTCTGCCATGTGGTGCCCGTTGCCATCCTTTCTCCACAGGCTGCCCACAAGTCTGGTCTCTCTCCCATGCTCACAGGTACTCCAGGCACTCATCCCTGGGCTGCAACAGCAGCTACAGATTGCTTGGATATACAGAGCAAGTAAAAAATCCCCAAACTGTGCCAGGACTGGGAGAATTTGATTGTTAAGGTGTTTTAGACCTTACCTGCATTCACAGACAGAAATGGCTGTTTAGTCATCTTACAGGACTAAATCAGACCTGCTGTGCTGAATCCAGAGAAGCAAAATGCATACTTTGGAGCCATGGCAGAGATCTCAATATGGTGACCAGAAGAGGAAAATGGGAAAGTGTGTGGGTGATGTGGCAGAGGATGAAAATCAGTGCAGGCAGCTGCACAGGAGTATGCAGTGTACTGGGCAATGCACAGAGAGGTGCAGGGGGTTATTTTGTCCCCACTCTATCTTCTAAGTGGATACTTCCCATTACCAGTTCTCCCCAGTACAGCTGGAAGAGATAAGGATCATGTCTTAGCATATAAAGTCTACTTTTCTGAGAAAAAAAAAAATAATCTATCAAAGGCACCGTTTTCCATATCAAAGAATAGCAATATCAAAAATGCCACACATCTACCCATGTAGAGAGTGCATATCTGAAAGGCAAACCTCACAAGTCATCTCTGCCCCAAAGCAGGAGCCAGTGCTGGTAATCTCCAACTGATGGCTCAAAGCAGAAAGACATGTTTCCACACTGGTTGGACTGACTTCACTAGTGTAATTTATGTTATTCAGCTAATTCCTGAGCAACAACAACAACAATATTCACTGCTCACTGAAAGACTAACTCTATCAGGATAGTAATTTTCCCCATGAAATACTCAAGTAATTGAAATAGCAGAGATCTTTGCAAAGAGACAAGAACACTCTTCTTTTTTTCTTTTTTTTTTTTATGTATCAGATACATTTTAGCTTCAGTATCATGATGGAACTTCAAAGGAGAGTTGAAATGTCAAATTTGATTTAGCTTATACATCTGCATGTGCCAAAGGTCCAGCACAGTACCTGCTTGAAATGAGCCTCTTTCTGCCACAAAAGACTGTGTTCCCCAGCAAGGGGATGGAGTCAGTAGTGTAGTTAACTCTTTTTCCCTTTTTGCTTCTATCAGATTATACATTCTGAGTATAAAAAAAAACAGACAACAGGCTTCAAATACAAGGGAGATAGAAGTGTTTTTTCCAGGTCTAGACAGCTCAAAGGATTATACAGCTACAAAGATCTACCCACAAGGGGGTTCACATGAGAAGGTGCACGGATTATTATTTGGGGAATAAAAAGAAAATAAAACAACAAAAAAACCCAACACAAAATCAAGGCAACTCACAAGATGAAGAAAAAGGGAGGTGTTTAAAAATGTAAAAAAAACCCACCAAACCTGATGCTATTCAGGATCCTAACCAATAACTCACTGAAGCTGTGAGAAGACAAAGATCATTGAGCTGGAATATTAGTAGTAGTTCTTCCATGAGGGAATAAAAGGTCACGATGATGTCTTTCCTTCAAGATGTAGTTTCCCAATTTTCTCCTCTGTACCAGGAATGAATTCACTGAGAAAGCTCTGCCCTTGTGGAAGGCATGAAATCTTCTGCTTAATATTTACATCTTTACTGAGCAGTAATATGGAAAACGGGCTTGGGGAATGTTGAATCAGGCAGCTTAGGGAATACTCTGGACTGAGCTGAGCCTCTGAAGAGGCAGACAGCCACCTACTGCCAAAAAATGAAACAGAAGGCAGCCAGACAGCCTTCCTGAGAGCTGCAGTAGAGAAAACCATGCCTCACATCAAACAGCTTTGCTTGGCACACCAAGCAATCCATACTAGCCAGTATCAGGACAAACCTGTCTCAGAAAACATAGTATTTTTTTTTCTCCCACTGACATGTTCATGCTGCATCTAGGGGAAAAAAATATCAGAGGCAGATGATGCAGTGGTAGCCTTTTCCATATAGATGTGCTGCAGGTTTTCAGATTGCATTTGTAGAAAATCCCTTCTCCCTCTCCCTCCACCTCCCTCCAACATGCACAGTCGAATTCACAATGAATCCCCACAGGCTGCAAGGCTCTGAGCTCTGACAAGGAAGGGCAGTGAAAGGAGGACAGCAGTGCAAATTGGAGCAATGGGAGTACACTGCAGGTAGCCGAATACCAGATTATCCAGACAAGACAGCCTATGGCTTCCACCTTGAGAGAAGAGAAACAAAAGCCTCCCTTTGTGTCCCAGGGTTTTGCAGCAACTAAACACAGCTCCCCTTTGTGGCAGACCCAGACTCTCAGTAGGATCAGGGGGCAGCCAGTAAACTCTCCAGGCTGTCCTCAGGGAATGGCCTATTTTAAGCCTGCTTGCAAACATCTCCCTGCGTATGTGCTGTATTTTCACGGAAGAATAATTTAATCTTCATTGCCATCATTAATTTTTGACAGAGAGCACCATACGACATCCTGTTTACAGCCCACTAAATCTCCATTATGAAGCCATGCTTACAGAAAGAAGAACAATCTGAAGAGCCGTGTTAACTTTTATGATTACATTCCAGACCTGAAACACAAAAATATGATTAGCTAAAAGAAACCCTAACAACCAACCAACAAACAACAAAACAACCAGCCAAAAAAAAAATCATTACAAAAAACCCAAACCAACTCATATTAACATTTTCCTACAGTGTTTTCATGCTCCAGAGAAAGAAAATGTTGCTTAAATAATCTATAGCAAGAAAAACGTGCTAAATAATCTATAGCAACACAGCAGATACCTTTAAAAAGTGCATGTGTACCATACTGGAATTAATCTTTGCTGTAATATTTACCTTCTTGTCTCCAGCTGTAGTGAACAGCACAGGTAAGTGCTGCTGTTGAGAACCAACAGAAATGCTGTGGCAGAAGCAGAAATTTAACTCTTCTGAGTGGGATTTTGCCAGTGCTGCTTCTTGCACTTGTATCCTTTCATTTAGAGACCTAAGGAGAATTTTGGTGAGAATCATTAATTTCCCTTGGGGTAAAACCACTTGGAACCATAAACTACCATCATCAAGGTGAACTGAGGAGACCCAAGAGCTCCAGAAGGCTTTCAACATGGAGGCATCATGCATTGCAAAGAGTATGGGAAGGACTTGAAAAACCATCATAAAATTTGAGCCAATTACATCCATACAAACACAAAACCTATGTCAAGGTAACCACTGCTAAGCAGTTAGAGTAGAACAAATCTCTGTTGCCTTCACCTGCTGCTGACACCCGTCAAGAGCATGTAGGTGTTCCATTGCCACTTCCCATGCAGCCACATTAGCAGCATCAGTTCATGTCTACAGTAGGACTTCACACCAAAACAACCTTCAGCTGGGTTGGCTGCAACCTGGTCCTACATGTCTGGCCATTTTAGCAATAGTCCCTTGAATATTACTAAACTGCATATATTCCTCCATATTCAGGGGCTGCTCCAAAGAGCAGGACATCCCTGGCCTAACACCTCCACCACATGCCTGTGTTCCGCTAGGAGGTCCAAGTAAGGGGAGTTAGACACTTTATGCTTTTGGATACTATGGGGCATGAAAGGTGTTCACCAGCAAGGACACAGAATGCAAAGAGAGTAAATCATAAAATCCCTTTTTTAATCAAAAAGGGAAATCCCATCATTTAGGCCCAGGTTTACCCAACTAAGTCAGGCACACCTAATTAATTTAACACTTCCTCAATAGTCAGCGAAATAAGAGAGGCCCCTCAAGAGAGTAATCCCAGTCTTAGAATAAATTACTTGAAAACTAGCACACAGTCTAGATTATCCTCTGGAGATCTCCCAGGCCTCACCTCCTGTGCACAGACACACTCACATGCCTCCCGTTGTGGGGGAAATCTGGACAATAACTGCCCTCTAACCCACCACCTTTCCTTAGCTTTGAGATGGAACTTTTTTCTTTTGCAGTGGTTTGAAGAACATGCAAGGCATGGTCAAGATTTCTAGTCCTACCTAACAATTCCTGGTAAGACTTTCCTCTGCCTCTATATACTTTAGAAAGTGTAACTATACATTTGATTAAGCATTTTGTAAAATGTTTTAAGTGTATGATTAATACAGTATTTCCCTTTCAATCCTGCTTCTAGTAGCAGTCATTCTTTACATACACCCAATCTCCTTTGGATTTAAGCTGAATCGTGGCTCAGTAGTCTAAAATAATGCTCATTATTTTAAGTCTCAGTCATTAGTTTCTAGGGAATAACCTCAGAGGCACTATGGAGGTGACAGCTCATGGCTATGCAGGGCAAACCTATGTTTGTGTGGGTATCTCCATTCAGTGTGAGGTACCCACACAAGAATTTATCTAGACATCAAGATAACAATTAGATGCTACTACAAACAGCACTGTGGTTAAACTAATCTTCATAGATTAAGAAAAAATAAATAAATTTGTCATTGTGTCTATTTCACAAATTTACACTTGAATTACAGCTTGAATTTCAGGTTCACCAGTCTTTTCAGTCTCTCAAAACCTAGCAACAAGCACCCATAACTCTCTTAGAGCAATGAATAAAATTCTGTGGATTTCTTTTTTTCCATGCTATTTTTCTGTTTGGGTAATAGAAACAGAAGAGACAATGACTAACACTTTTGACTGTTTTCTGCCAAGTTCCCTCACAGCTGAGTGTTTTGCAAAAGCAGCAGGAAATATTTTAATCACCACTTTCAAGAACTCCTATTCATAGTGTGACACTACTGGTGGCTATCAGATATGATCACCTGTTTATTTCTCTTGGTTTATTAATGTGCCCCAACTCCTCCCTGCCTGTTTCCCCACACTGCTAACAACTCTCCTCACCAAGTCTTCTCCTCGCTCAGCCTTATGCTCCTTTTACTTAAAGCCCCCCACTCCTGCTTCCCAGCCCTGTCTCAGCCTTCACTGGGGGGCTACAAAGAGGCTGGAGAAGGAGGAGAGGAAAGCTGGGGACCATTCCTCAGGTGCTAGAGCTGACCTTGCCTTTGCTGTCCACACCTCTGTGGAGCTCTGCTGCTGCTCCCCCAGGCCCTGCATCCACCCCTTCACTTGAGGTTTCTGGGCTGAAGTGGAAAGGAACAGGGGGTAGGAGGCAGACAGGGAGGGTACTGTGGTGGTCTAATTTTTGCTGATGATTATATCACTTCAATTACCTGCATCTTCACTACCCCAGCCTGATGCCTTGATGCTCTAACCCTCCCTGCAGCAAGCCCTGCCCTCTGTGAGCTACCTTGCTTTCTCTCTACTTTCCCTCCAGCATGCAGAGAGAAAATCATAAAGCTTTTAGTGCAGGCTGTGGTCAGAAAGGAACTAAGTAAAACAGTTACTTCTGTTGACATTTCTTTGTTTCCATGGCTATTAGGGACAAAATTTAATACCGAGGTAGAATCAGCAACCACATCAGCTCTGAACTATGGTTAAAGGGCTGCAAACCCTTCTGAGAAACTGGTAATCATTGTCTTGCTTTATTTTTCCTCCTGCCTTCATCTAATGCATGTCTATTTAAATGCTCTGACAACATTTGCCTAGTGGAGATTAGATGTAGGATTTGGAAGAGATAATAACTGTTAATAGTTGAATGTAACAATTAGATTATGTAAATGTAAGAGTGCTTAAATACTTAGGGAGCAGACTTTATGGAAAGCTCAAAACCTCAAACCTTTGCAAGGTGCTGTACTTTAAGTTAATCCTACATGGTACAATAGCCATGACTGTGTGCAGCTTTTCATGTGGAGGGAAAGGAAGCATTAAAAGCAAAAAATGTACAGTGTCCAAAGAAATTTACCATTAAATCAAAGAGGTGGGAAGAAGAATGTGAGCGAGCTGTGGCCCTGGGCACACACTGCTGCTCTTATGATTAGTTTAGGCAGATGTACAATGATGTTGCAGATGCCTGTTTTTAGAAGTGGGAAGGTTTGATTTAGTCTTTGACAAGCTCTTTGGCTCAGCACTGCCTATCAAGATGCTTCTACAGAGGAAAACTCATTCATCTAATTTTGATATACACCTTTCTCTGGCTGGAGTGGGTCCTAAAACGTTTGCTCCTTCCTTTCTTCTCCCCTACCCACTCCAAAAACCATCAAGGAGAGGTATGGAACCTCTTTTCTTTCCCTCTATGTAATAACCTTAAAGATTAGTATAATTAAGGAAGTGAAAAAAACGATTTCTGGTCAGAAATCTCACAATGTCTTTGTTGGAAGAGACCTTCAAGATCATCTAGCCTAACCTTTGACCCAACACTGCAAGCTCACCACTAAACCATGTCCCTGGTCCACATGCCATTTAAATGCCTCCAGGGACAGCAACTCGACCACTGCCCTGGGCAGACCATTCCAATGTTTGGCAACCCTTTCAGTGAAGAAATGTTTCCTAATACCCAGCCTAAACCTCCCCTTGTGCAGCTTGCATCCGTTCACTCTGTCCTCTCACACATCCCCAGGGGGAAGAGGCTGGCCCCCTCCTTGTTCCAACCTCCTTTCAGGTAGCTGTAGAGAGCAGTCAGGTCTCCCCCCAGCCTTCTCCAGACTAAATGATCCCAGCACCCTCAGCTGCTTCTCATATCACTTTTTCTCTGGGCCCTTCACAAGCCTCAGTGCCCTTTTCTGGATGTGCTCCAGCACTTCTATGTCCTTCTTATAGTGAGGGGCCCCAAACTGAATGGAATATTCAAGGTGTGAAATAGATCCTGGAAAAAAATGCAGGTGGAAATATGTAACATGAACATCCTCCACAGCCTGTTTGTTTATTCTCATACTTAGAAATTCAAATAATGAGCATGATTAAACCCTCAAAGGAGCTCAATTACTGACTCTCCCTCCCTTTTATGGCATGCTTTGAGGGAAATTATAATGAGCATGCTATTAAACAAAACATGAACCCTCAGGCTATCTGGGCTATCGTGGCTCCTCTGCTCCTTGGAGTGTGGATAAATCTCTCTTCCTGCTCCCCTGTGTGAGCCAAGATCTTAACAGGATTTTCTGGCCCTTCCTTGCCTCTGGACCTCAGACTCAGGGTCTCTAGACAGCATGTCAGGGAGGGCAGCAAACGGAGAAGAGGGGAGTGTGATGCTCTGACTGTCTCTCCACACATGTTAAGACCTGAGGTGCTGAAACTCTGGTGTATTCCAAGCTGGTAGTTTGTTGGGGTTTTTTTTCTTTCTTCCTTTACTTTCCTCTTATCTCGGGGGAGTCAGACACTGAAAAGAGTCTCAATGTAAAGCTCTGAGCACACAAACTGCAGACCATCCTGCATGCAATAGAAAAATGAATAGCAATGAAACTTTGCCTAGGGCTACAGGGAAAGGTGAAGGAGAATTTGCTGCTGCAGATGCAATAAGCAGATCGAGTGTGCTGGAGTTTAGGTCCTTGTTCAATAGATCTATCATAAAATAAATGTGTGCTCTACCACCATCTGTAGCATGTGCACAGCAGCAAAACATCCAGACACAGCTAAAAGTGTAATGGCCCAAAGGCAGGGAAGGAAAAGGACAAACAGAAGGGAAGGAGGGGATATTTATTGTAGGCAAGAATGAGAACTGGGGTGGCATTAGGCATGTGAGGAGAAACCTGTGCTCCTTTTCTTTGTGTGCTGTCACCACGATGTCTAAAGTTCAGGTTGGTGATCTCTTGGGCTCTGCCAGCAACCCTCTCTAAGCTGTAAACATTTCAAGATATAATAGTAACTCCCTTTTACTATAACAAAGTAGGGAGGAGAAAGCACCTACAGCAAAATCCTTGTTAGCCCACAAAAGCCTGTGATGGAACCCACAATTACTGCACCCCACAAACAGGGTTTCTTTTCTCACATGAAACAAACAACATGTTTGTTTGCCTTTTTTTAACACCAGCTTGCACGTATTGTTCTGAGCAGAAAGTCAGTGGGGATCTGCCAGGTCAGGCTGTGAAGAGTTAGTATTGAGTGTCAAGAGCTGGGCTACTCTTTCTGTATGTTCCTGAACCCAGTGCCAGCTCCCACCTGCTGCTGGGCCCAGTCTAGGACTCTCCAGTGCCTGCTCCACAGCATCAGTGGCAACAGTGACATAGTTACCATAGAATCATAGATATTATGACATATAACATATGACATAATTATGTCATATGCTATGACATAGTTACCATCAGGGGTTTTGGGTTCAATACTGGTTTTGTGTATATTTCTATGTATTATTATTATTTTCATTTCCATTAAAGCTGTTCCAGTTTCCTTTTCTCATTGCTAAGTCTCTCTCCCTTATTCCCTTTCTCTTCCCCTTTGGG
>VYZU01056251.1:0-16408 GCA_013401355.1 Ceyx cyanopectus | reverse complement strand
CCCCTGTGTGAGCCAAGATCTTAACAGGATTTTCTGGCCCTTCCTTGCCTCTGGACCTCAGACTCAGGGTCTCTAGACAGCATGTCAGGGAGGGCAGCAAACGGAGAAGAGGGGAGTGTGATGCTCTGACTGTCTCTCCACACATGTTAAGACCTGAGGTGCTGAAACTCTGGTGTATTCCAAGCTGGTAGTTTGTTGGGGTTTTTTTTCTTTCTTCCTTTACTTTCCTCTTATCTCGGGGGAGTCAGACACTGAAAAGAGTCTCAATGTAAAGCTCTGAGCACACAAACTGCAGACCATCCTGCATGCAATAGAAAAATGAATAGCAATGAAACTTTGCCTAGGGCTACAGGGAAAGGTGAAGGAGAATTTGCTGCTGCAGATGCAATAAGCAGATCGAGTGTGCTGGAGTTTAGGTCCTTGTTCAATAGATCTATCATAAAATAAATGTGTGCTCTACCACCATCTGTAGCATGTGCACAGCAGCAAAACATCCAGACACAGCTAAAAGTGTAATGGCCCAAAGGCAGGGAAGGAAAAGGACAAACAGAAGGGAAGGAGGGGATATTTATTGTAGGCAAGAATGAGAACTGGGGTGGCATTAGGCATGTGAGGAGAAACCTGTGCTCCTTTTCTTTGTGTGCTGTCACCACGATGTCTAAAGTTCAGGTTGGTGATCTCTTGGGCTCTGCCAGCAACCCTCTCTAAGCTGTAAACATTTCAAGATATAATAGTAACTCCCTTTTACTATAACAAAGTAGGGAGGAGAAAGCACCTACAGCAAAATCCTTGTTAGCCCACAAAAGCCTGTGATGGAACCCACAATTACTGCACCCCACAAACAGGGTTTCTTTTCTCACATGAAACAAACAACATGTTTGTTTGCCTTTTTTTAACACCAGCTTGCACGTATTGTTCTGAGCAGAAAGTCAGTGGGGATCTGCCAGGTCAGGCTGTGAAGAGTTAGTATTGAGTGTCAAGAGCTGGGCTACTCTTTCTGTATGTTCCTGAACCCAGTGCCAGCTCCCACCTGCTGCTGGGCCCAGTCTAGGACTCTCCAGTGCCTGCTCCACAGCATCAGTGGCAACAGTGACATAGTTACCATAGAATCATAGATATTATGACATATAACATATGACATAATTATGTCATATG
This sequence comes from Ceyx cyanopectus, assembly GCA_013401355.1. Lineage (NCBI taxonomy): Eukaryota > Metazoa > Chordata > Aves > Coraciiformes > Alcedinidae > Ceyx > Ceyx cyanopectus. The sequence goes on along the minus strand of VYZU01056251.1, from coordinate 15,253 downwards.
CTATGACATAGTTACCATCAGGGGTTTTGGGTTCAATACTGGTTTTGTGTATATTTCTATGTATTATTATTATTTTCATTTCCATTAAAGCTGTTCCAGTTTCCTTTTCTCATTGCTAAGTCTCTCTCCCTTATTCCCTTTCTCTTCCCCTTTGGGGAGGGAAGGGAGTTAGAGAGCAGCTGTTATAGGTCTAAAGGGCTACCCTGAACCAAAACCATAACAAATTTTTCAGGATTACCACAAGGGCAGAAAGCACCAACATCACACAGTTTGGTCAGGATAACTTGGCAATGCATCCAGCCTCACCAGCCAGGAGTGCTCAGAAGACAGAGGACAGAAGGGAACAACTGCTCCTGGGACTCTGGGACCCCAGCCCTGATACTGGGACCACAGGTTATCCAAGATGGAGACCTATCTGATCAATGAATTCTTAAGATCCTCTCTCCTTCTCCAAAGCCTTCAGCACTGCTGCAGTTAACAGTTTCTAATTGTTTCTTAAAGAAACATGTGACATCAAAAAAATCAGTCTGTAGATTCACCCTCATCTATATTTACCCAGGCTTAATACCAGCTGCCTACACAATTTTTGTCTTGCTAATGCACAGCAATAATCATAGATCCACCCACAGCCTAGCTATTTTGGTAGAGTGCAGAAATAGACATTAAACCTATAAATGTCAGAGCATGCCTTCATTTTAGATGTTAGTATTATTTAAATTAGCACTTGAATGATGTTTCCACAACGTGATAGCTTTTCAAATTATGGTATATTGCACATGAAGTGCACCAGCTCTGCTTTAAGCACCTTCAACCCATTAGGCCCCATCTATAATTTGGTGCTTTTAGAAATGCAAACACATTGTACAAGAGATGTGGTCTCTTTGTTTATGCCTTGAAGTCCCCAGGGAAATGCTGATGCCATAATTACCAGAGTATGGCTTGAACATTAGGCTGTGGTTGAGAGGTAAACATGCCTTGTGTTTGTGGTCCTGACATATTTGAGAGCAGCTGCCCCTTGGTGGTTGGAACAGCATGTTATCTTGAATCTGCCCTCCACCTTTCAGAGCGAGTGTGACATCTGAAAGCAATGCTGTTGTTGGTGGGAAAAAGCATTAACTGGAAAAAACTGAAGTAGCAAATCAAATTTTTCCTATAGCCCTGGGAAAAACAGGAAGAAATCCTTCATTTTTATGTGATGAATGACAATCCAGTAAGATTGATTAAAAGAAAATCTGGGAAGAAGGATTTGTTCTTTGGAGACATCATGGGAAGCCTTATTTTAAATAAATAAATAAGAGTAAGTGCAGAAAGAATCCCACTGCAGTTAGACCAGATCAGCTCAATGCTGGTTGCAAGAGACAGAAAAACCTGCTTGACCAGAAGCAGTGCAAAAGGAGACACCCTGAATTAGATAGCTGGGGACAATATGCCTGTTGTAGGGCACAAAAGTGCTTCCACAGTTCTTTCACACAAGAGCAGAGGCTAAACACTACAACTGAGACATCTGTTTCTGAGAAGGCAGGAGCTGCCATTTGGCAAATGCTCTCATTACAATAAATTCTTTGACCACAAACATCACAATTTATTCCGAGCAGCGTGCAAATAGACCATCATGCTTCATCAGGCAGGAGAACAAGTTAATTCTCCTCTATAAGACAAGAGCTACAGTGTGCTGCTGATGCTGCTGCTCCCATAGCAGAGCCAGGCAGCCCCAGCACTGTCACACACACTCAAGCTGCACACACAAAAGCCACAGTGACACCTCGTGGGCAATATTCAGGTAAAAATTCAATTATTTCTTCCCAAGCATCAGAGGGATCACTGAAAACTTAAGGCATACAGTTTTTGTAGCACTGGGAAATAAAAAACAACCAACCAACTAAACACAATAATAACTAGTCACACTTTCCTGACTGCTGGAAAGAATATATCCTATTAGGAGCAGCTGAGAAAACTAGGATTGTTTAGTCTGGAGCAGAAAAGGCTGAGAAGAGACCTCATTGCTCTCTACATCCACCTGCAAGGAGGTTGTAGTAAGGTGGGTGTTGGTCTCTTCTTTCAACTACTTAGCTATAGAATGAGAGGTGATGGGCTTAAGTTGCAGCAGGGAAGGTTTAGAGTGGGTATTAAGGAAAATTTCTATACTTAAGGAGTGGTGAGACATTTGAACAAGCTGCCCAGGGTGGTGGTGGAGTCACCATCCCTACAGGTGTTCAAAAAATGTGTAGATGTGACACTTCAGGATATGGTTTATGACTCATGACAGTGTTAGATTGATGGTTGGACTTTATGATCTTAGAAGTCTTTGGCAGCTTTAAGGATTCTCTGATTCTGTTATGGTGCAGACAGCTCAGCAGCTTAATATAAAACTAGCCTTGCAACCTCCTGGAGAGGTACTGGTGGGATGCTGCCTGGCACTGGGGACCTAGAGGGGTTTTAGTGAGTATCAGGTCCTTTCCTTTGAAGGAAAACTCCCACTCATTTCTCCTTATTCTGATCTGGCTTGCATCATTGTGCTGTCTCAGCACGTTAAACTTATCTGGAATACATATCTCTGGAGCACAAATTGCCTGGGACAAACAGGCCTTCAGTCTACAGGACCAGAAAAACTCATCTGAAGCAAGGAGGCCTAAAAAGCAGCAGAGAGGCAGAATCCAGCCTTCCCAGAGCCCTGCAAGGCTGCATTCCTGGATGTTTAGCAAGCCAGCCTTAGCACAGTGCTACTGCAGCTGCCTCCAGGCTCTGGCTAGTCTGGATCTAGTTGTTAGAGATAAGACCTGGGTAGACTTCCAAGCTGGGCCTCTAAGCCCTCTTTCTAATCTACCACATTAAATTTAACAAGAGCAAGTGCTGGATTCTCCAAATGGGCCAGGGTAATCTTGGTTGTATGAGAGATGAAAGGCTGGAGAGCAGCCCCACAGAAGGGGTTCTGGGGGTTTGGGTGCATGGCAAGTTGAATATGAGTCAAGAGCTTCTCCTGGCAGCAAAAAGAGCCAACCATGTCTTGAGGTGTATCAAGCACAGAAGAGCTAGTCAGTTGACAGAGGTGACTGCCCTACCCTGCACTGCACTGGTGCAGTCCCACCTGGAGTACACTGCATGCACACCTCAACACAAGAAGGACATCACACTAGTAGAGTGTGCCCAGAGGAGGGCAACCAAGAAGGTAAAAAGCCTCAAGGGCAAGACTTCTGAGGAGCAGCAGAGGTTGCTTGGCTCTTTCAGCTTGAAGAAGGCAGAGGAGTGGCCTCATTACCATCAAGGGGAGCACTGGAAGGGGAGGTGCTGATCTCTCTCTGGGGACCAGCAACAAGAACGTGAGGAAATGGAATGAAGCTGCATGAGGGGATATTCAGATTGGATGTTAGGAAAAGGTTCTTCATTGAGAGGGTGCTCAGTCACTGGAACAGGCTCCCCAGGGAATCAGTCATGGCACCCAGCCTGACAATGTTGAAGTGTCTGGACTGTGCTCTTAGTCATATAATTTAGTTCTAGGTAGTGTACAAGGAGCATGATTTGGACTCTATGATCTTTATGGCTTCCTTCCAACTTTAGCCATGCTGTGATTGTGTTTTGGGCAGCCCACTTACCTGTTCAAAACAGATTCTTCACAGTGTGTTTCTTCTGTTCTGAAACAAGGTTTCAGTTAGACAGCTATTCTGTGTGTGAACAGAATGCTTTTACTACACAGAATCCTTCACTCCTGCTTCACTCACACTCAAAATTCAATGGTACAAGCAGTTTAAACATTTTTAGACAAAAATGGCCACATAAATCTAAATACCTGCCAACTCCAAATACTAACTGTGCTCAGGCAGGTAATTATTTGGACAGGTAACAGCACAGAGTACATGCAGCCAGTGCAATTAAGTCCCCATTTTTAAGTCAGATATAGACCTATTTCTCACACTAAGAAGTGACATCTCTTAGTCCAGCATTTTACAAACACAAACTCACTCAATCCTTCCCTCCATGTACATCCAGCAGGACATGATGTATGGCATTTATATCATCTCTCAGCATGCACACTTAACCCAAAATAAACCCAATATATGAAAAATTTCTAACTTTCTGTTACCAGAGTGAACACTTGAAGAAGTTGTAATTTGAGTACAGTAAGTTTGTATAAGCTCCAAGATAACTTTTTCTGATGGTATGACTATGAACAATTTGCAATTCCCTTGTTGAAAAAGTGGTAGTTGTGAAGAGAATAATACAGTTGTAAAGAGAATAGTACAGTTACAGAAATCCTTCTCAACTCAAAGTCCAGCACATCATTTTGGTACAGAAATTAAGGTCAACATGAAAATAAAACTGAACACCACACCAAGTCCCAGTCCACTGAGATTCCCTTCATGACAAGGCAGTCAGCACACAATCCATCAGCTGCTCAAGGCACCCAGGAATCTCTGCTTTACTCCCCAGCTTTTTACTGTCACTGCTGAGTTTAATATCCTTTCAGAGTCAGCCAACATACTCAACTTTAAGCATATAAAGTCTATCACTTGCACACCAGATGTCTGAAGGAAGGAATAGCTATGCATTTATTATGCCCTTTTAGAAAAGTTGGCCATTCACACCAGTGTTTATGTGATTTTAGGTTTAGATTAAGTGTTCAAATGTTCATACTAGTAATACCAAATTTTTGGATGAAGCTGCTGAAATTCTTTCCTGTGTTGCCAACTGTTTGTTTGTCTTGTAGTGGTATTAAGCAAAGCAGTGTCATGTTGAAGAGGGCATAATTAAACACTGGACATCACCTAAATCTGTGATTTCAACTCAGGTCTTCACATGCCATTTAGCAGGAGATTTTTTTTTAATGCAACCTAAAGGCACCTCTTTTTAGGAGAAAAATAAATACTCTTAATTTTTAGGAGTGAGGAAACAAACAAGACAAACCCAAACTTTCTGGCCAAGATTATAGCACTTACATCTTTTATGCATGAAAGAGTTTTCAGCACATTAGCTCTTCTTACCAAAGTAACATATCTCCACTTTATTCCTGCCAAGTGGTGCTCTTCATTTACAGTCCTGTTTGCTGGCTAAACCTTTTCACAGACTTTTAAGAAAACCCTCTGCCAGCAGAAACCAGTTTAAGTTGGCTGCTTCTGAGAACAATTTTTCCTCCTGAAGTAGATCTCTGCAAATTAACAGCAAAAATTGACAGCACAGTTGTGCTTAGCTCAGGCAGAACAGTAGTTTTATTCTTCTGCAAACTTCTTTTCCAAGCAGAAAGACAAGATACAGAATTAAAAGAGCAATTTGTCCCAATCCAGGCACCATCCCTTCTCCCAAATAGTTATCCTTGCAGCAATGTCTGTCTCACTGTGCCTTAGACTTATAAATTAAAAATAAATTCTTATTTTTCCACAATAAGAATTTCTATCCTCACCATGTCCTACTACAAATCCTATAGTTTTTTCACCCTGCAACTAGAAACTAAAACCATATCCATTTCAGCTTTCATGTAAACAGTACTATTGAGAATGAGATTGGTACTTCAAGTATAGAAAAATAAAACTAGCTAGAGGCCATGGGAAAAGCAGCAATGACATTTATTGGAATTTCTCCAGGCATTACATGAAAAAGTTTGTAACTGAAACAGAGGATAAAGCACATTCAGTACATCTTTAAAAAAAAAAAAAATCTGAATAACCTTGATTCTTTCTAACACACACTACTGCAGTTCCTGGGATTGGTTCTGTAGGTACACATCAACTAAAAATTACTCTGAACAAAACTAAAAAGAATTGCCTTTTCACTTGGCATTTTCCCACCTAGCACAACACAATACTTCTGAAATATCTAGACAGATTCCACACATTTTTCTGCACAGTGTTAAGACCTTTCACCCCAACTGTAAAAAGAAAGATTGTTAGGTAAATCAGTGTCATTAATCAAAACCATGGAAGTAAAAAAACAACAAATTATCAGCCCAGGAGACCCTGAGCTCCCAAGTTCCACAGCAGAGTGCAGCAAATCAGCATTGCTGTTCCTCACTTTCATGTTAACATCAAGCATAACACTTAGAAAGCAGTGATGCTCAGCCCTTGCTTTCTAAATTGGACAATCTTCTGCATGAAGACACTGCTGGGTTTGGCACTTTGCTGAATTGTTTTTCTTACTTAAAGAATGTTTTCTGAAATACAGTATAAATGCAGGAGATATGAGCCACTGTAACACTCAATTAACAGCTCAGACATGCACTCCAAAACACATCTCTGTTACACATTTGTCTAAGCCTTCTCAAAAATTCCACTCAAAACCACTTTCAACTCTACATGCATCCTTTTATACTGTTATAAACAGATTTCCTCCTTGAAATGATCAGAGCTTACCTCATCTTCTGTCCAGAACACACAAATTCATGACTTCTGTTTTAAAAAGAACACCACAAAGTTGTATTAAAACAGGACCAACCTGGGAAGCATCATTAAAACTGCACCTGTACTACAGAAACCCCTTTGTAATGGACATTTGCTGTCATAATATTTGACACTTGCTTGGTCCTCTCCCATGCACCTATGCTCTGCTTCCTGCAACCTGCCTCATTTTTCTCTTCTAATAAAGAACAGCTTTCTGGCTCCACTCCAATAAGGCTTCTTGCAGCTCTTTTGGTTACATGAGAACCCCTTGCATGCCCAACTCCTACAACAGCAAGTCTGCTGGAGAAAATTAACACCAAACAGAATAAATACCATCCCACAGCCTTGCTTCCTTCCTCCTGCCACTGTGACCAGGACAGGGGGAAACAAACAGGCTGGAAAAAAGCAGCAGGCAGTGTTAGCTCTTTCCTTTCCAAGTTCTGCAAGTGTGTATAGGTACTTACTTCTCAGCTCTGAGTTAGAGGGGGAGCTATGATGCTTTTTGCTTCCAGTTCCAACATGCATGTGGAAGTGCACTGCTTTTTGGCACAGCCCAGGCAGTGGATGGCACTAGAGCTCTTTCTGTAAGAACCAAGTCATGGTATTTGTTCTGCTTATCAGTCTGCACACATAATGTCAGTAGAATTAAGAGAGAGGCACGTGTGAGCTCACCCAGATTTTCCACAGAAGAGGTGAAACATGCTGCTCTTTGGAGGGAAAATTACATTCTTCTGTTTGGTTTGGGTTTTTTGTGTGGTTTGTTTTTTTTTCTTCAAGTATTATTCAACATAGATATATCTATATATATATTTATAGACACACTATCCTCATTTCACTACAAGACAAGCACATCCAGAGTGAATTTCTAGATCACCATCATTGTGGCTTTGACTATTGAAATTGCTCTTTTCCTTTAGGTCAACTCTAAATATACATCTACACATCATAATTACATGTGAGAATCCTTTGTTTCCCCCTTGTGATTTATTTACATCATAAAAAAAATCAATAGTCTGAATTTGTATACTGACATTTGAAGGCCCATCTGTAGCTGTAAGTGTCCCAGCACTAGTTTGGATGATACCATAGCCTATTGCTGAAGGCAGCACACTCTTCTTTTCTTTCCCTTTTTTTTTTTTTTTTAAAAAAAAAAAAAAAAAAAAAGAAATGCTGCCTAGAAAACTCTGGTTTATGGCTTACTCCTTATTTTATTATTTGGATTGTAGTTTACTTCCTTCAGGAGTAGTTCACAGTCTGACAAGGCTTCTGCTGGCAAATACTTTACTATCTGCTCAAGAATCTTCTGATAAGTTATCTTTTCCTGTTCCAGGGACTGAATTGCAGTCTTCATTTTAGTCTCTCGAGTCAAAATAGTCTCCAGACTGGATTCCAGACTCTGAATTTTAGCATGAGCAACCTGTAAAAAATACAATTATCTTTGTAATAAATTGAAATGTTGTGAATAACCTTTTCCTTTTTTTTTTTTAAATTTTTAATATATGGTGTATGTTTAGGAAAGAACTTAAATATATGTATTTTCTGAAAGGCACCTGTGTAGGAAAGTTATACAAGGAATGCCTACTGTATATCATACACAGAATCTCCTTATAGTTACCAGATTAATTGGAAGGATTTCTGAGAACTTTGCAGGAGGAAGGAAACATGCAAGTTTCAAGAAGCAAGGGACAGTGGAGTAATGAGAAATTGGGAGCCACAGGGAGAAAAAGGAAATCAGCAGCTGGAGTGTCACTGGAAGAGATGACTTGTCTGACAGTTATGGAACAATAGGAAGCCTACATATTAAATTAGCACAAAAGGGAAAGAGAAATTCAACTTTAAATCTAGAAGCAGGCAGTGTTCCCTAATCTCCAATAAAGCAGCTACAGCTTCCTCTGAGAAAAACAAAACAAAAACCAAACTAAAAGCTAGACAAAATCACAAAAACTCTCCAAAAACTACACCAAACCCCTGACTAGTTATTGGAAAAAAAAAATATTTCTTTCCAGAGAGGGTGGTTAGGCATTGGAATGGGCTGCCCAGGGAGGTGGTGGAGTCCCCATCCCTGGAGGTGTAGATGTGGTGCTGGGGGACATGGTTTAGGGCCCCTGGCAGTGTAGGGTTAATGGCTGGGCTTGATGATCTTAAAGGTCTCTTCCAGCCAAATCATTCTATGATTCTGTGATTAAGGTCCTGCAGTTATGAGACCTCTCATGGACATTTTAAAAAGACACTTCATCCTCTGTTAGATTAATCAGAGAAATGACTTCTCTGGGAGTTTGCAGTCTTAAGTCATTTACCTGCAGCTTCTCCAACAAATCCATGTTTTGTCTCTTCAGATGACTGTTTGCCCTCTCCAGCTTCTTCAGGGGTTCACCTTCATCACAAGGATTCACATTGTCCTGCAGCTCATCCTGAAGAACGTGGTACTCTACTTCATAGGCATGGAGCTGTTTTGAAATATCCATCTCAAATACCTGCCATGAGAGAAAAAAAAATAAATATAAAAATAACTACAATAGAAAACACTTTTTCCACATGAATGTTAGGCTAAGAGGCAACTCTGCTTGATTAACTTTCCTGTTCCACTCAAAGAAGTATTTTGAGGGGAAGTTTACAAGAGCATTTTAGCATCTAGAGTTCTTATTGTAGCTATAATAAACTACAGACTTTAGAAGAGCCAGGATCATCATCAGGTTCTGAAATTACCAAACAGTTTAGAGTAAGAAGGGAAGGACTGTGGTGACATTAATATTGTTCCTTGTTCTAGAGATCACAAAAAATATACCAACAAAAGGAACACAAATTTCCCAACAAAATTTCTACATTGACTGTTCTTCATGTAATTCAAATGAGGTAAAACTTTAAATTACATTTGTTACTACTCACCACATCATGATTGCTCTGCAACTCCCAGGGCAGAGATTTTCTCTCTAATAGTATCAAAAACATTGAACTACCCTTATCTAGTGATGCCAAAATGAGTGAGTTGTGAAGGTAGACATGGGTTTAGCATGGCAATCACAATCAGGGCACTGAGGAAATGAAGATCCACACATCATCTAAAAATGAATTCTTAACTGGCAGCACCTGCAACATTGAAGCATTAGCCAAGCCATAAGAATGTAAGAGTGCAGTTAACTGGTTTCCTTGAGCTCTTCTATCTATGAACTGCCATGTGAAGGGTTAAAGCTGCTCACAGGCTCACAGTTAAGGTACTAGACTGAGGCTCATTTTCAATCTGCAGCTTCAATGCACAGGGAGACAGAGTAGAGATGAAGATCCCAGCCACTGACAGTATTGCACAAGAAGCTGCTCCTATATTGGCATGAGTAACTCTGAGTTTCTCTTCTCTTCTTGCCCTTTGCCATGAGGTTGGTACAGGAGGGTACCTGGCCCTGTCCAGCCAGAATTTCAAAGGATCAGAAGAAGTTTAGATGTCCATTTCCCACCACAACAAGGTGTGCTTTGTTCACAGACTGCTGGACTGCTCACCCATGAGCAGGAAGCTACAGCTAGGTTTATGTTGGGAAAACTGGCTGCTTTGACACTTCTGATGGTGGTGTGCAAGTTGTAAGTGAAGTCATGTCTTCCCAAGATCTGGGGTGCAAAAGAACCTTTGTACTAAAGCTTGTGGTAACAATTAAAATCTTTCTGAAATTGCAGTTCAAAACCTATCAAAATTAGCCAATATACTATTTCTATATAAGNTGAGAACTTTGCAGGAGGAAGGAAACATGCAAGTTTCAAGAAGCAAGGGACAGTGGAGTAATGAGAAATTGGGAGCCACAGGGAGAAAAAGGAAATCAGCAGCTGGAGTGTCACTGGAAGAGATGACTTGTCTGACAGTTATGGAACAATAGGAAGCCTACATATTAAATTAGCACAAAAGGGAAAGAGAAATTCAACTTTAAATCTAGAAGCAGGCAGTGTTCCCTAATCTCCAATAAAGCAGCTACAGCTTCCTCTGAGAAAAACAAAACAAAAACCAAACTAAAAGCTAGACAAAATCACAAAAACTCTCCAAAAACTACACCAAACCCCTGACTAGTTATTGGAAAAAAAAAATATTTCTTTCCAGAGAGGGTGGTTAGGCATTGGAATGGGCTGCCCAGGGAGGTGGTGGAGTCCCCATCCCTGGAGGTGTAGATGTGGTGCTGGGGGACATGGTTTAGGGCCCCTGGCAGTGTAGGGTTAATGGCTGGGCTTGATGATCTTAAAGGTCTCTTCCAGCCAAATCATTCTATGATTCTGTGATTAAGGTCCTGCAGTTATGAGACCTCTCATGGACATTTTAAAAAGACACTTCATCCTCTGTTAGATTAATCAGAGAAATGACTTCTCTGGGAGTTTGCAGTCTTAAGTCATTTACCTGCAGCTTCTCCAACAAATCCATGTTTTGTCTCTTCAGATGACTGTTTGCCCTCTCCAGCTTCTTCAGGGGTTCACCTTCATCACAAGGATTCACATTGTCCTGCAGCTCATCCTGAAGAACGTGGTACTCTACTTCATAGGCATGGAGCTGTTTTGAAATATCCATCTCAAATACCTGCCATGAGAGAAAAAAAAATAAATATAAAAATAACTACAATAGAAAACACTTTTTCCACATGAATGTTAGGCTAAGAGGCAACTCTGCTTGATTAACTTTCCTGTTCCACTCAAAGAAGTATTTTGAGGGGAAGTTTACAAGAGCATTTTAGCATCTAGAGTTCTTATTGTAGCTATAATAAACTACAGACTTTAGAAGAGCCAGGATCATCATCAGGTTCTGAAATTACCAAACAGTTTAGAGTAAGAAGGGAAGGACTGTGGTGACATTAATATTGTTCCTTGTTCTAGAGATCACAAAAAATATACCAACAAAAGGAACACAAATTTCCCAACAAAATTTCTACATTGACTGTTCTTCATGTAATTCAAATGAGGTAAAACTTTAAATTACATTTGTTACTACTCACCACATCATGATTGCTCTGCAACTCCCAGGGCAGAGATTTTCTCTCTAATAGTATCAAAAACATTGAACTACCCTTATCTAGTGATGCCAAAATGAGTGAGTTGTGAAGGTAGACATGGGTTTAGCATGGCAATCACAATCAGGGCACTGAGGAAATGAAGATCCACACATCATCTAAAAATGAATTCTTAACTGGCAGCACCTGCAACATTGAAGCATTAGCCAAGCCATAAGAATGTAAGAGTGCAGTTAACTGGTTTCCTTGAGCTCTTCTATCTATGAACTGCCATGTGAAGGGTTAAAGCTGCTCACAGGCTCACAGTTAAGGTACTAGACTGAGGCTCATTTTCAATCTGCAGCTTCAATGCACAGGGAGACAGAGTAGAGATGAAGATCCCAGCCACTGACAGTATTGCACAAGAAGCTGCTCCTATATTGGCATGAGTAACTCTGAGTTTCTCTTCTCTTCTTGCCCTTTGCCATGAGGTTGGTACAGGAGGGTACCTGGCCCTGTCCAGCCAGAATTTCAAAGGATCAGAAGAAGTTGTGATGTCCATTTCCCACCACAAGGTGTGCTTTGTTCACAGACTGCTGGACTGCTCACCCATGAGCAGGAAGCTACAGCTAGGTTTATGTTGGGAAAACTGGCTGCTTTGACACTTCTGATGGTGGTGTGCAAGTTGTAAGTGAAGTCATGTCTTCCCAAGATCTGGGGTGCAAAAGAACCTTTGTACTAAAGCTTGTGGTAATAATTAAAATCTTTCTGAAATTGCAGTTCAAAACCTATCAAAATTAGCCAATATACTATTTCTATATAAGTTATTAAAAAATGACTCCTTTACATTTCAAACCAACATACCAAGAAGACTTTTGCATAGACCTCACACAGTAATCTTTTAAAGTCAACTGAGTGAGGATGAAAAAAGTCAAGAGAAAAACAAGCTTACCTGAGTAATAATTTTTTCCATTTGAGGCTGAGTCATATTTGGAATAGTGGTTTTAAGAAAATCAACAATGTTCTCAAAACTCTCACATCCCATTATAGATGTTTCTTGACTGCTAAGTAGGCTGAGTGCTACTTTAAACACAACTTCTGTTCCTTGAAGAAAAATAATATCTAAAAAAAAGAATGGTTAAAATATCTTGAAAATGAAAGCTGAAGTTATTATATGGTTTAAATACACTTTGCTGGGATGTTTTTCATCAATCATACTGCAGGATTATTCCATTCAAAAGTGCAATCTGTCTTATTTCAACATGAGATTAAAGCCTATAAAAGCATTTTCTGCCATCTTACAGATGGGAAAGAGCATTAAAGAAAATCTTGTGTGCTTGTTATGTCTGTAATGCTTATCTGCAATAAGCTTTTCTTTACTGTCTACTGTAGACTACAGCCTGGTAATTAATTGCTAGCTGTTTTAAGTACACCTATGCCTGAAAAGCAATTGGGGAGCACATACACAGCTCCTATAAGTCTCCCTTCCCAAGTCTATGATGCACACTGAAGCAGAACAAATATAAGTATATAATTTGTGATAGGTAGGTGTTCTTGGTATGGAACAGTGACCCATGGACACTGAAGTGTTCAGAAGTAAAACCACATTGTGATTTCTGAGGTTTAAAATGGGAATGTATCTTGCTGAGCTTACACAGAGAAATTAATTCTGACCCTTCCCTGCTTTAAAAATTCCTCTTTCAAAAATTCCAAATTCAAAGCCTACTGAGACAAAGCTAACCAACCAAGAATACTTTAGCCTTGAAAATCAAAAACAAAACCACCAAAATAAGAGATTTCATTAAGCTGGCAGTTCTTAATTACAATAAAAATACCAAACCAAGTACTTGACATGCTAATACTGTACTACAAGTCACAATCAATATTTGAGCTTCTGTAGCAGATATTAGCTGAGAATAAGCACATAATGAAAAAAACTAAATGGAACAAGAGGCACACCAAGACTAGGAAATCATTCAATATACACATGAATACCTGAAATGGCCTTTAAGTTCAAGTTTACTTAAATTTTTAGTAGAATCAATTACTTAGGAACACTTTTTGGAAGAAAACATTCTCTTTTTTTCCAGTTTGTAAGCTCAGCAAGATGATTTTTTTCTATAAACTCAGTGCTTGATGCCTAAAATACTTTTGCAACAGTAAACATCCTGCTGTTCACACTTCAGGAGTCTCTTGGCTAGTAACAGAAAACACATGTAACTGTTCATCTTTTGTATTTGAAAAAATACATTTTGTTTTCCCACTTCGAAAGGAGCTGACATCCCACCATGAAGAGCACTGCTACTTGCCACTCACAGCAGTCACCCCAAATATCCCCAATATGTAGAAAAATACTCCTTGAGAGTTTCAAAGCACAATGGACAACTTTGTCCTGATCATTCTTGCAATAGAATAAACCTCCTTACCAAATACTCTTGCTACAAATCCTAATGGAAACTGGGATGCAAACAGTGTGAGAAACCATGGTGCAGCATAAAGGCTGGGGCTGATTTCATTTTCTTCAAGATGATTATAAAGGTCTCTGTGATAATCATGAAGAAGCCTTGAGAGCTGATACATCTGAATCTGCAGTGCATGAGGGGGTTGGGAGGGAAGGAAGTAGAGAAAAAAAGAAAGTTCAGCTTTACTCAATTTTCTCAACCATTCACATTTCACTCAAGGGAAATTAACTCCAGTACAGATGGCACTGGAAAATGAAGCTTAATTGTTGCCTAGGGCTTTGAGTGATATCTCCTAACATATAAACAAGCACTCCTAATGAATTAAACCAAACATAGCTGTCAATAACAACAAACACTTTGAACCTGATTATTAGTGAAGAATCATTTCAGATTCACAGTTAAGAAGAGAATATAATCATCCAACTTTATTAACAAGCCATAACTTTCAGTCTTGCAGTGATGAAAGTAGAAGCACCTCTTCCAAGGTGCTAAAACTCTCCATTAGAGTGCTGAACTATTTCTGCCTATATTTACTTACACATTTCAGCTCTCACCCTTTGAATTGTGGCCAGATTTTTGCTGCATTTAAAATTCCTATGCTACAATCATCAATTCAGACAGCTTCTTTACCCCCAGAGTCCTTTAGATATGGTGGGTCACTAGAGGTGCACCACATACATATTTTCCAGCACACCTCCCACATGACAGTGAGTCAGAGAAATTTAACATACTGATGCAGAGACTGCTGTTATACAACCTGTAAAGCAAACTGGTTCTGAGTGGCTGTTTGTTGCTAAAAATATCACTCTGTGGCAAATTATTTCCTTGAAATTTTGGTAGTTTATTTTCCACAGGAAGACACTTTGCAGTACAGAGTGATACTACTCTCAGAAAGCAGATGATGAGAATATAGCTTAATTTTGTTTCAGTATTGTAAATGCAAAAGAATTTGCAAGTGCTCTACTCCTGTTAAAACCTAAAACAAAGGGTTAGGTTTTAATGAGATGCTCTAAGTCATCTTCAGTAGTCTAGTTTGTCTTGAGCAGACAAAACTTGTACTTGGGTCTAGAACAGGGTAAGTGCCTAGAAGTCAGCTGGGAACTTATGGAAGATCTACAATTGAGTACAACATACAGACAGTAAGATCATCCCACAGCCATGCATTTCTCACACTGACACCCCCTGGTTCAGAACAGCTTTGGCAGAGGGCAGTGAGGAGCACAGGCAGGAAGGAGGGAGAATTCACAGAATGATGCTCTTTCTGGCTGTTCACCCTTAATTCATCACAACAAACTTGTTGCAGCATTCTTATTTGGAGAATTTAACTGCAATCTGTTCTGTTGTTCTGGACGTTTGTCAAATAAGCACCTAAAAAGTGACTGGTGATGGAAAGTGAACTGAATCTCTTCAGTTTTTACTTAATTGTAAATTTTTGCCATGTAGGGAACATGAAAAAAAAGAGAGGGAAAAAAAA
>VYZU01056248.1:0-34284 GCA_013401355.1 Ceyx cyanopectus | reverse complement strand
AAAGCATCTCTTAATTTTTTGCTTATGCCAAAGCTGTAAGGAGCTTGTTTTTGTTATTGAATGTGTTGTCCAATTAATATAATGAAACGGTATCAAACATTGCAAAATGAGTACACTGATTTGATAGTATGAATTGCCAAAACCTCCTGCAAAATAATTATTTGCCCTTCATTTTTATTATCGCCATTGTAATCGTAGGAAAGGATGTTCCAGGTCTTAGAATTCCCTGAAGACACAGGATGAGATTTCAGAGGCAATTCCCAAGGCTTATTTCCCTAGTTGAAAACTGCAATAAGTGTTCAGGCTTGAAAATGTCAGGTCTGTGGACCACGTGGAGGAGTTGTGTTCTCAAGGTGCATGGTGGGATTTATGTATTAGCAGGTTACATTTGATATTAATAATACTACACAAATCTGTCTCTGAAACAAATGGATTTTCCTATCCCGCTATTGATTGCAAATGTTTGTGTGGAGCCACTGATGAGGTGTCTGCAGATTTCAAACTGTTAGAGAGCAATATTGAGGCTGGATTTCAAGCTCTCTGATGCCCATAGGTGACTGGTCCTTCTGCCAGCTTTGGATCAGACTGTGCTGTGACCCTCTTTAGGTTGAGGTGAGGGGATTTACAGTCTCAACCAGAAGAGGGAACATTGACACGCTTTGCTGTGGATAGCTTATTGCAGTCAAGGGACTTGCCAGTGCCTTCTGCTGTTTCTAATATGCTTTACTAATTATTTCAAGATGCAAGAAGATAAGAGGAAATGGGAATGACACACTTCAGTTGTAGTTGGATTGAATTTGCGAGTGAAGCTTGCAAAGGATTTGAGATGTGGAGTTATATGTTAAAAAGTTAGAAAATAAAAAGGATGATAACTGTCTGGGTAGGGTTAAGTTAGTCTCAAAGCTAAAGATTTAAACCTGAATGAGGAGACTCATTAGGCTTTGAATAAGTCATCTCCTGCTTTCTGTAAAGAGAACAGTAATGTTCCCTGGTGCTCCTGTGGAGGAATGAGGATGGAAATAAAAAGCATAGACAATGAAATAACCAGGAGAAAGCAGGCATTGCTATAGAATAATGTTTCTAAATTTCAGAAGCTGCTGTTACTCAGGTCAAGAGCCAGGGAAGAGGAGAAAAGGACTCAGAAGCCAAGAAATATGAAGGCTTTATTTCAGGCCTCAAACTGTGATTTCAGTACTTCTGGGGTTTTCTTCAACATTTTTCAAGTGTGCAGAATTCTAAATGGCTACTTCTTTAAGGTCTAGTGCCTCTTGCTCAATTCCCTCTCACCAATGTGCAGTATTGCAGAGTCAGGCAAAATGCCTTTGCACCAGAAGAAGGACATGCTGGAGAGACATGTAAGGGACTGCTGAAGGAGACCCCAGCAGGTTGAGCTGGGCCAACACCAAGGCATGTGGCAGCAGGAGGCAGAACTCCTTGCAAGGATGAGCTCTCTACCCTGGCTCTTGAATGATTCCTTCTCACGGAGAAACAGCTACAGCTCTGGCCACAGAAGGTACTTCACAGTTCGGGGTTCCTGAGTCATGGCCTTGTTCTCTGAGCACATCAAAACCTGTTTGTCATAAAATAGAAAACACAGAATTGCAAAGAAATGGTTAAGTAAGCTCTTTATATTTTTCTTTAACAAAAATGAAGTTATATTAAAAAAAAAGGAGATCATATCAGTGCTTTGTAGCCAGTGCTGTGGTCTGCAGTGCATTCATGAGGAGGCAGAAGAAGGTAAAGCCAGTGAAAAGTGAGCTAGTTTGCACCAGATGGGAATTCAGAAATGAGGTTTAGAATGCTATTACTTTGCAAGTTTCAGTGGAGCTTGAAGTATACTTACTCCTCATTCTTACTCCTTATTTAAAGCACCACAAAAAGGGGAGAATTAAGGGGAGCCCCCCCAGTCCAAAATACTTCAATATTTCATTCATTGTCATGGTCTGTATTTGCCTGCTGACAGATGTTAGTTTGCCTATAGTTCAGTNTTAAAAAAAAAAAAAAAAAGTAAAAAAAAATACCAAGAAAGCATCTCTTAATTTTTTGCTTATGCCAAAGCTGTAAGGAGCTTGTTTTTGTTATTGAATGTGTTGTCCAATTAATATAATGAAACGGTATCAAACATTGCAAAATGAGTACACTGATTTGATAGTATGAATTGCCAAAACCTCCTGCAAAATAATTATTTGCCCTTCATTTTTATTATCCCCATTGTAATCGTAGGAAAGGATGTTCCAGGTCTTAGAATTCCCTGAAGACACAGGATGAGATTTCAGAGGCAATTCCCAAGGCTTATTTCCCTAGTTGAAAACTGCAATAAGTGTTCAGGCTTGAAAATGTCAGGTCTGTGGACCACGTGGAGGAGTTGTGTTCTCAAGGTGCATGGTGGGATTTATGTATTAGCAGGTTACATTTGATATTAATAATACTACACAAATCTGTCTCTGAAACAAATGGATTTTCCTATCCCGCTATTGATTGCAAATGTTTGTGTGGAGCCACTGATGAGGTGTCTGCAGATTTCAAACTGTTAGAGAGCAATATTGAGGCTGGATTTCAAGCTCTCTGATGCCCATAGGTGACTGGTCCTTCTGCCAGCTTTGGATCAGACTGTGCTGTGACCCTCTTTAGGTTGAGGTGAGGGGATTTACAGTCTCAACCAGAAGAGGGAACATTGACACGCTTTGCTGTGGATAGCTTATTGCAGTCAAGGGACTTGCCAGTGCCTTCTGCTGTTTCTAATATGCTTTACTAATTATTTCAAGATGCAAGAAGATAAGAGGAAATGGGAATGACACACTTCAGTTGTAGTTGGATTGAATTTGCGAGTGAAGCTTGCAAAGGATTTGAGATGTGGAGTTATATGTTAAAAAGTTAGAAAATAAAAAGGATGATAACTGTCTGGGTAGGGTTAAGTTAGTCTCAAAGCTAAAGATTTAAACCTGAATGAGGAGACTCATTAGGCTTTGAATAAGTCATCTCCTGCTTTCTGTAAAGAGAACAGTAATGTTCCCTGGTGCTCCTGTGGAGGAATGAGGATGGAAATAAAAAGCATAGACAATGAAATAACCAGGAGAAAGCAGGCATTGCTATAGAATAATGTTTCTAAATTTCAGAAGCTGCTGTTACTCAGGTCAAGAGCCAGGGAAGAGGAGAAAAGGACTCAGAAGCCAAGAAATATGAAGGCTTTATTTCAGGCCTCAAACTGTGATTTCAGTACTTCTGGGGTTTTCTTCAACATTTTTCAAGTGTGCAGAATTCTAAATGGCTACTTCTTTAAGGTCTAGTGCCTCTTGCTCAATTCCCTCTCACCAATGTGCAGTATTGCAGAGTCAGGCAAAATGCCTTTGCACCAGAAGAAGGACATGCTGGAGAGACATGTAAGGGACTGCTGAAGGAGACCCCAGCAGGTTGAGCTGGGCCAACACCAAGGCATGTGGCAGCAGGAGGCAGAACTCCTTGCAAGGATGAGCTCTCTACCCTGGCTCTTGAATGATTCCTTCTCACGGAGAAACAGCTACAGCTCTGGCCACAGAAGGTACTTCACAGTTCGGGGTTCCTGAGTCATGGCCTTGTTCTCTGAGCACATCAAAACCTGTTTGTCATAAAATAGAAAACACAGAATTGCAAAGAAATTGTTAAGTAAGCTCTTTATATTTTTCTTTAACAAAAATGAAGTTATATTAAAAAAAAAAGGAGATCATATCAGTGCTTTGTAGCCAGTGCTGTGGTCTGCAGTGCATTCATGAGGAGGCAGAAGAAGGTAAAGCCAGTGAAAAGTGAGCTAGTTTGCACCAGATGGGAATTCAGAAATGAGGTTTAGAATGCTATTACTTTGCAAGTTTCAGTGGAGCTTGAAGTATACTTACTCCTCATTCTTACTCCTTATTTAAAGCACCACAAAAAGGGGAGAATTAAGGGGAGCCCCCCCAGTCCAAAATACTTCAATATTTCATTCATTGTCATGGTCTGTATTTGCCTGCTGACAGATGTTAGTTTGCCTATAGTTCAGTCCTTTTTTTCCTGTACAGATGTGTTATATTAGATCATAAATCAGTCACCACTTTTGGAATCTCAACTAACAGATGTCCTCTTCAGAGATTTTAATATAAACAGTTAACCCACAGATTCTTTTTGAGGAAATGCCAGTTGCATATAAGAATGCCAACTGGCATGAATGTAACTCGAACATTTGACATATTAATATATTTTTTCCTGAGAAAAATAGATTTATTTTTTATAGAGAAGGCATGGCTGCTTTAGTTCTCCATTAGAGCCCCAGCTTGCAATATCTGTTTGCTTGCAGTGATGTCATTAACTAGAAAACAGATGCACTCATGAGCATCAGAAATCAATCATAGCTGTTGGCACTTTAATAAACAGCTGCCTTCTTAAATGGTTCGGAATAAACACTGATCATCACCAGCTCTCTTTGAAGGAAGATCAGTAGGTTATAAAACTGCTGATTAGAGGAGGGGAAAACCTTGAAATTATAAACTTAGTGGTTGAAAACCTCTGATTGAGTTATTGTAGACTCTCAAAAGATTTACAGTAGAAAATAATTGCACAATACTGGCTACACTGTGGAATATCTGTCATGTGGCCACCAGATCGGTGCCTGGGGTGTTTACATGAACTTTCTTCTTCAGAAATACATTTTATGTAGGGGAGTCAGTCGCATTAATAAGTCATTTATCAAACATGAGCACAGCAGAATCTTATTGCTTCATTGTGCAGTTCAGAAGGAATTTGTTTAAAGATACCAAATTCTTTCCCTTTTTCTCAGATGCAAACTAAGGGAAAATGTGTTATCCTCCTTCTTTTCAGGAGATGCTTCTACATTCAGAGCCTTTTTTTGACCTGTTTATGGGCCAAAGGTTTTAGCTGTGAGATAGCAGCTGCAATTCACAAACAGTGCCTGGAAAGAGGCAACCAAATACCCAACGGTGGCACAGTGAAATAGCACATCCCATTTCTCATGCAGTTCTCAGATTAGCTCCAACTCTACCTTGCTAAGTAGCTTATCAACAGAAGAGATGTAAGAATAATTCCACGGCAAATGCTTCCTATGGCTTAGTGACAAAAAAAGGGGAGATATGTTACAATATATGCTGCTGTTGCTGGTAATCTGCTTGTTCTGGCTTCTGTTGCTGATGGATGTGCTGGGTATAACCTGCCCCTCTGTAGCTTCTGTGGTTTTTATGGCTGCTGTATTGTGCCATCGGGTCATAATCTGAACCTTTCAGAGTGTCAGTGGACCACGCTCGTGTAACTCGTGTATTGTTGCAGAAAGTTCCTTGTATCTCTTTGTCATGGTGCTGTAAAAATGTCTGCAAAACTGATTAGAGCTGAGGAAAGGAATTTATCTGCAGCTGAGGTTGTAATCCGTGTGGGACACAGACACAGGTTTGTCACGGGGCTTTTGTGCAAGGCTTTGCACTTTGGGATTGTGATCTATGGCTACGGGTTTTGGGAACCAATACAGATGATGATAGTGATAAAATGGCATTCATGAAAGTCTTACTGGATCCTCTGGAAATGTTACTAATCTCACCCAGAGCACCCATATACAGCAGATCTGTGCTGCACTCTATTATGAAAAATACCTACTCCAGTGTGGTTACGGATGCTATTTGAAACCATATTCTTCAGTTCCAGACTGCCATATTATTTTATATTTAGGTCTTGTTTCCAAATAGCTTGCAGAGGTCTGCTGAATGATTATTCAGTGGAATCAACGTCAGAAACGATCCTTTTCCCCTGGGGTCCTAATCTCTCTCTGCTCCCTGTCCCTGAGAATTTCACTGCAGCCGTTTCCTTCCTCTCCCCCTGCCGCTCAGGCTCTGCCACAGGGGCTTTTTCTCTCAGATCTGAGGCTGCCTACTGCTGCAGTCCCTGGCAGCCAGGACAGGAAAGAGCAAAAGTCCTTTGCATCTTGCTGCATTGAGCAAAGCCAGCACAGAATGAATTATCAGAGATAAACTCTTAACAAGTTTGTATTGGTCATGCATAAACTGAAAATTCACAGGATGACACTTGGCAGAATATGTAGGGAGTGTTTACACCTTGGATTAGTTTAACGAGTATTCAGGGAAAAAAAAAAAAGGAAAATAAAAAGGTATTAAGACCTATAAATCTAACCTGAAGAAGGAATATCCCAGAAACATCTACCTTCTCATTTCCCATTCCTCCCATCTGGCCTAACAAAGGAGCATTGCTTCTGGCAGTAAGATTTGTCTGGCTACTGTTCTAACTGTGACATTCTGCTCTTACGAAGCTACTCACACTGTCATTTCTGCATAGAAAGAATCCTGGGATGTAGAACTGCTTGACTAAGTGTGCAAATCTCATAGCTACATGTACATGCGCTATGAATTTTTTTTTGCCTGTGTTTAATTTTGTGGACAACATCAGGCAAACACTGACAAACCAAGGAAAACTCTTCCCACAACAAAAGTAAGGTCTCACTCACTGCCTTACTGTGGGAATTTTGGGCAAAGCTCACCAATGCTCATGACAGCAGCTGCCGTGCAGTTGATGACAAACGCTTTGTTTTGTTACTGAAAGTTTCGCTGTTTTAAATCCCACTCCACCCTCCACCTTCCTTACACAAATGGCATGTGAATGGTTGGTCTGTAAAGTTTTGTCTCTGTAAGTGTTCGGTGACTGGCTGTGATCTCTCTTCTGGAGGGTATTGTCACCACGGCTGGCTGTTGTATGCCTCATTTACTCTCCAAGAACTTTTCAATATATCTTAGAAATCCACTTACCATCATGGTGCATAGTTTCTAGGTTTCATTAGCTGCAATACAAAAGGAGTTTATGCTCCTTTTTTGTTGCTGCTTGGTACTAAAAGAAGCTGTCCAGGAAATGAGCGGTGCAGGGAGCTTCCAGTGATTCTGTTATTAACATGGCTTTGTGGTGTCATGGAAGATGTAATTCAGTGCTGCATCAGATGAAAAATAATTTCAAAGGGAAGTTTCTTTTGCAGACTTCTTTGGCTCTGCTCATGAAAATCACACACTGAATTTCAGCTGCCTCAGAAGAACAGAATTAAATGAACTGGCTTTTACCTTGGCCTTGCACCTAGGTTATCAGAGTAATAATCTTGCTTTACTAGCTTCAATTATAGGGAGCATTTCTCCAGAATGTGGAGTTTTTTATTGCTAAACCGAAAGACATACTCCAGAGAATTGTATTTCTATGGCATATTTTAACAACTCTAGATTTATGTCTTCTTTTGTGGCATGATTCTCTAAACTCAAAGGTGTTGACAAAGGTAGCTCTGAAATTCAGACTGAGGAGCATTCATGGGAGGCAGAATGCATTTTACATTTGGTATTGCTTTCATATTGCAGACCTGGATATAAACCTAGCTGCTTGCAAAAAAAGAGCGTGTTCCTTAGAACTGTTCCCTATCCCTGCTCCTGGAACTAGGACACTTTTTTTGTTAGAATCAGTATGGCTACCCCAATGATAATGGAAGCACAATTTGCTGTCATTTTGGTCTGAATAAGGCAGCATCCTTTTCTGATTTTCATGCTCAATGGAGATAAGACTGTGATGTGGAGGACCGAGGAACAAATCTCTTTTTTTTTATGTTGTGAATTTCAGAATAGAATTCTATTTCATAGAGACTTCCATGCATGGGTAGGCCAGTGCACTCTGTGAAGTGAGGAGTGAAATTCTGGTAGTTCATTGGCACTCGCAGTTGCAGCTGCCATTGTGCTCTTTGCCATTGCCCACACACAACCTTGGACAGGGAGTTGATTCAAGAGGAAAAGTAGGGTAAGAGAGAGAGCAGCTGGCAATGTAATAGTGCATAATCTAGCAGCTGCTTCTTCACCCACCACCCTGCTATTCCATAACCACCCTCCATGCCTTTGAAACTTCTTTACTAAAGATTGGTCTGAAACCTTTGAACCTTGGAAAGTCCATTCAAATTTCATGACTTTTACCCTTTGTAACAAGCCAGGAGGAACCCTTGTGCTCGAGGAAGCTTTGGATCTGAACTCTCACTTTGTGGCTCAGATCTCCTTCCTTTTTTTTTCTTATTTCATCAGCAAGCAGGGAAGGCACAGAATATAAAAAGCTGTAGCAGATGATTACCCCACATTTTTCTCTGGTACGTGTAGGTGTTTGTGAAGCTCTCTTTGGCATGACTGAAACAGGAAATTTTCTCTATCCTAATCAGACCCAGAAGTAGACATTCCCCTTCAGTCTCCCTTCTAATGCTGAATCTACCACTGTACATCCTGATGGGTATATAAGATGATATTGGGATTTGCAAAAGATGTCATTCCACCATTGCAGCCTAAAGATGTTTCTCCCTTTTTCCAGCACGTTAAATTACCAGCCCCACTCCTTCTTTTTAAGCCATCAACTGGAGATTGAGGAGTGAAGCAGCATCTGTAAACTAAAGAGCACAGATTCTGTTGTCACACCACCTGCATAGGACTGTATGGACTGATGTAAGATGCTGTATAGCTCGTTCAGAGTGAGAACCTACCTGATGGGTTTAAAATAGCAGGACATCACCAGTACCTGTTTCATTGACTCGCCAGCTGTGCATGAGATTGGAGTTCTGTTTAGTGAAGTTACCTTACCTGCATCGTGGTGTTATGATAGGCACATCAGTAGATAAGGGTCATGCATGGCTGATTAGTTTCTCTGAAGGGCATGTATTGTACAGTATGTAAATGACTGGGAGACCATATTGCATTTTGCACACCAGTTTATTTTAAATGAAGCAGCTTGAAGTTTTTTCACATCAGATTTGCTTAACTGTTTTAATATATGCATAATAAATATATTTCCTTATTAGTCTTGATTTTTAACTCCAGCTTTTTACTTGTCCCACTGGCGAGTCATCCATCACTGGTGCCTGTGCCTAGAGGAGGGTGAGTACCCTGCTCTGTCTGTCCAAGTATTTAGGCAGCCAGCAACTTATAGCTCTATTTGCAAGCTGAGTGTTGTCACAATCCAGATTAATAAGGAAGCATACTGCATGTGACTGAAAAGAGAGAGAATCTCAGAAATCAGGCCATGGCCTTCACATTATGAATATTGCAATTTCACTAGCCAAATCCAGGTCAAAAATGGTCAATAAGAACATAAATCTAAGCACCTGTCTACATCATTCTACATCTATTCTAGCAGCAAGCGTAACATTTTAGATGAATTAATAAAAATTCTGATCTAGGTAGTTGTTCTTCTTGGTTATACTGACGTGGATCAAAGCAGACAAGCTCCTGGATTCATGGTTGTGGCTGAGAACAGTTTTGACATGCTGTAATTTATGAAGAAAAACAAAACTAATGATAATTAAGCTGCAAACCCACCCCTCTCAATCAGTGAGAAGTCATCAGAGTTGTGTCTTTCCTCATTCTTCCCCCAGGAGAAAGTGGCATGCTTCATATCAAAAGAGCACTTTAAACTTAGCAGGGTGGCTTTATTCACTCACTGTTCTTTTCCAGAAGCCTGTCCCTCCAAAGTGTGCAATATTGTGGAGTTTTTTTCCCCCGTTTCTTTTCCTTTTTTTCCCTACCCTTCTCTGTGACTTTTCTGGCACTCCAGTGCATGTGATCCTGTCCCAGGGCTATCCAGTGTGCAAACTGTGGACAGCAAGACATCTACTATCAAAGCAAACAGGCTTCCTCACTTCACACTGTGATACTATTTTTTCTGGCTACAAAGTTCCCGATGGTTTGGGAGAGAGGAGCTCACATCCTGCACTCCCTGACTCATCTTCAAAGTCACCTCTGTTGTTCCAAGAGCCTTTTAAGATGTTTCCTCAAAATATTTCTTTTTAAAAAAAGCTTCATGCCTAATGATCATGAAGTGATTGAGCACAACAAATATGTACAAATTCCCTGTCATATAAAAGTGCAGTCCAGAGAAAGAGGGAAGGCTGGATTTGTGGTTCTTCTTGGAATCACTGCAAGTTTCCCTGCCAGCCATGAAATTTGGCAAATCTAGTTATACCTGGGTGTGGAGGGCTGGTTTTTTTCTCCTGTACATAGAGTATTTAAGCTTACACTAGAAATTTGAATAGTGGAGTCTCTTGGATGGTAAATAAATGAACTGAGCACTACAGCTTTCATTTTTATGAATGACTGAAATTTTTGTTTGAAAGCAGTGGCTTGAGATGTATTTTGACTGGGAAAACATTGATCAAATTAATTCACTGCAAAGCCTACATTTGTCATTCACGTGACCTAGGCTCATTCTGAGAAATCACTTACTGTGATTGTAAATAGTTCTGAGCAGAATAACCTGAGGTGATTTATTTTTTCTCCTCTGTCCCCCATATAATACAATTTTCATCGGGCCCTCAGCAAGTTAGGCACCCAGCTTTCCCCAGAACTCCCCTAAATCCCTTCAGGCTCCTTTGAAAATCCCAGCCTGAAGTTTTTTCCAGGTGGAATACTCCAAACAAGTGGATTTGATGCCTGCACTTCTTACACTGATACACCTGCAGCTCATTTCCTCATAGGAACTGCTCACCACAAATAGCTCAGAGAATGTAATTACAGGTAACTTTTTCTATTATTTTTCTATTAAGGGATTCCTTACTGCAAAAAAAAATCTCACTTTTTAAATAACGAATGAACAGAGAGATGTCTAAGCATCAAGAGGGTTTTAATTAGAAATGCTACCTGTAAGTACATCTAAACAGTTGGTAGCAGCCATGGAACACTTCTAATTATAATCATCATTTTGTTTTTCTCTCAGGTAGCTTAGCTCATTAATTACTTAAAAAAAATCAAGTCTAGCATTCAATACTACTGTGCAATATAAAATTCAAATTAGACTGGTATTGCTACCAAAATATTATGAGCTGATTTGTATTAATAGTATTCCATACACACAAATATCAGTAAATTATCGTCTATAAATAAATTGGATGCCACCTTATGTTTCCCAAAATGGACCCAAACAAATCAAGTTTGTATCTGTCCTTTCCAGCTAGTTTCCTGAATTACTGATTTCCATATGTGTCTATCAACTATGTGAATAAACTGTTACTGTATGTGCATGCCACTGTAAATATGCGGAGTTGGGGTAACCACGCTTCCCCCTGAGCGTGCAACTCTGCTTCTGCACTGATCTGTCTGGTCCTGACAATTTATAGATCCAAGGAGACTAGGATTGTTGGCTGTACACTCAATAGAAAACAGCCTTGACAGACAAATCAGTTGACAGAAAGCAGTCTGGCCTTTGAGAGAGGGCATCGAACAAAATGGAGACATCAAAGTGATGAAAGCAACTGAAGAGGCTCTGAAAGTTCATTTTCTGCAGGTGGATGCTTTCTCTGATTCCCCCTTATGGTTTACTGGGCAAACACTAGCTCTCCATTGCACACAGTAGAGCTGGAAGAACTGAAAACATGGTCATCTTAAGAAATGGCCAGCTCATCATCAGCTGGGGCAAGGTCCTTGAGCAGGCAGGGGCCCGAAGTTTAACGAGCATCTCAATGTTTCCTTCTCACCAAAGGAGTCAGTTGTAATCAAGTATTATTGCTTTCAGTGAGTGAGAGGAGCAAGTTCCTCTGTGCCCTCACATTAGCCTCTGGATTTTGCTTTGTATGGGCAGCTTTGCCCTGCCAAAGAGAGCTCTGATGTCTCACGTGGCCATATTCATTTTTCTGGTGGCAGCAAGAAAGTCTCTGCTCAGGTATAGCCAAGATGATTGATTCAGTAAATGCAAATAGCTTGATGTTCATTTTTTTTTCTGTATTTGATCTGTACAGAGAAAAATACCTGCATGTATGTGGGCTTTCAATTGCACATTCATGAGAAATAGTGCACCGGGGTATCAATAATGCTAAAGTGCTGCTCACTGCAGGAGCACGGTACAGCAATATCAACCTTGGCTTTTCAAAAATGTGATGGGGTGTTTGTCAAAGTCAGTCAATAGCAGAAGCAACTCCAGGTCAGGAGTATGACTGGCACTAAATTAAAGCCAGTTTTAGTGGCATAGTGGGGATAAGTGGCATGTTTTGCAATTGTTCCATGAAGCCTTCTATTAAGTATGTATAGTTCTGGGGTTTACCTGTTGGTAATTCTGATTCCAGACTCAGTCTATGAGGGATACATTTTGTCAGTAAGCTCAGGACATGACAATGATTCTTTTCCTTCCTTGAAATAACATCCTCACGTGGACAGTCTCTCATGAGGATGAACTTGAATTTCAAAATTATCTTGGCTAAAGAAGGTCTGAGTTCAGCTTGCTAAAAATACAGCTCCTACACATTCTCTTTCCTTTGCTCCTTTAAGTCTCATTGACATAAATGAAGTCACAATAGAAAACTGCTTTGAATAAGAACCTAACACAAGCAGGGTTTGAGAAAGAACCAAGCTGCCATAAAGCTGTGCTGAAAAATGCGTCTGCACAAACTCTGTCTGAGTCTGTGTGCCCATGGCAGAGCCTCACAACCCCTTCACATCTGGTTGCTTTGCAGGGTTTTGATACCTGTTTGGGGATATGAGGTGAGGCTTTCCTTTCTTGGTGCTCTCACAGAGGACATTGTTGAGGACTTGATGTGAAGGAGATGTTAAGGAGCCAAACCTTCCTGCTAAGGGTAATGAAGCTCTGTCTCTTTTTTGCTGTGCCATTTTCAGTCCAGTCTTCATGTAAATGTGTTATCTGGATGTCTGTTCAGTGAGCCCATTATCTAAACAGAAAGCATCTTTGCTTTCAAGTTAAATATTTTCAGAAAGCAGTGCTCCTTCTGGCGCTTTACTCAAGTTCACTTGGTTTCATGAAGAAAACTAACTGTGAAAAGTCACTCCAAGTGAGTGCATTGGTATAATTTTTGTGCTAGTTTTTCTTGAAGGAGAAAGGAATGCATCACCCCAGCCTTAGATGTGCAGTCTTTCTTCAGCTTTGCAAATGTTTACCAGCTCATTTGTTCAACAGCAGCTTATTTTCACACTGTAAACAAAGTCCTGGTGTTTAACAGTGTTAATTTGACAGTGTACTGTGTTGGCAACATCCCTCTAATGTGTGGTGGTACTTGTTAAAAGGTGTATTGAGCAGCAAAGCTCTATTAAGCTTAATAAGACTGATGCAGCAGTAACAACGTCCATTGACTCAATGGGTGGATGCAGGTCAGAATCACTTGACTCAGAGTTCTCTGACTGTTTGCAAACCTCAGTAAATCATATACAGGTGATGTGATTTGAGCACTCCAGTGTCTAAAGGGAGCACTTGGCTCTTTGGAATTCATTCTGATCTATAAGCAGTGGAACAACTGGAAAAAATCTGTTCTCTTAAGTGCAAAAATCGAAGTACCAATTTGTTTAGGTTTACCTGAACAAATGCCTCAGAGATGCCTGTATTTTGTAATTTTAGCTTATTGCTCTGCAATTTAAGTCTTAAACTAAGTCACTGTGGTAGGAGAAACCTCTCACTGAACCCACGGTTTACTTATTACTGTCAAATTCAGCTGGCATGTATGTTTCTTGGAAATCCAGATGAATTTATGTGGGAGATGGAGTGCTTGCTCTTGAATAAACCGGGATAAGAATTACGACTAGGGCTGAAATGTAAAGAGAAATGAGGACTTGGGCTTGGAGCATAAATGTTTGGAGCTACTTTCTGTTTTCAAGTGCTTGAAATAAGTATCATATTACAGAAGGAAAATTATTATTGTAAACTTCCTCCAATTCAGTATTTGCAATACATATGTCATGGAGGAGATAAACTATATTTCATTTTATTTTATAGTTCTGGTTGTGTGCTGCTATCTTCTGGGGGTGGGGAGATGGACAGAGGGTTGTTTCTCAAGTCCTTGAATCTTTAAAAAAATATCAGAATCTGTTACAGGGCTGTATAATATGCACAGATTTTTCTCTGTGTGATCCAGAGATGATTGTGTTGTGAAATGCGGAAAGCTTAGGAGCTTCAGCATAACTGGAGGTAGTTTAAGAAGTGTGAAGAAGTACTGAAGGATGTTGTGTCTTAAAGGATTTTCTGTTGGATTTTATTTGCAACAATGGTGTCGATAAATTCTGTCATTCACTTGCAAATTACACACCTAGTAAATAGCTGGATTGCACCTGAAGAAGTGAAACGTTGCTCTCTCTCTCTCCTTGTCTACTCAGGACCATGCATCACATACAGCAATGGTGTAAAACAGCTGCTCAAGTTGGCATCTGCTGACAGCAGAAGCAGCTCCTGTGCACTAGTGCCTGGTGTGCTTGCACGTCGCTGCCTTCTGCTGGAAGGCATCAAAGCATCCCAGCTGGCTCAGAGCTGCAGCCAAAAGCCAAGGGGTCTTTTTCAAGTGTTTAGATGCCTCTGATTTAGCAATTAGAAGAATAGGGATCTCTCTCTGGTTTTGCTGCCAACACAAAGTTCAGCAGTTCGAAGTTCACCAAGAGCTGAAATACCTTTCCACGTTAATAAGAGTTTAGTGGTAAGTGCCAGTGCATTGAGGGGTTTTCCTCAAAAATGTCGTTGTTGACAACTCCAAAGTCTGAAAGGCTGTGGGGTTTTATTATAAATATTAATTTGGTGATATGCCAGTGGGACTTAGCACAGCCCCAGCATATGTCATTCTTCATGGGTTTGACGTTCAGGAAGGATGTTTGCTGTCAGAAGACATTTATACAGCACAGGCTGTGTCCTGGTAATGGCCAACTCACTTTAACTTTAATTGTATATGAGTTTTGCTTGACAAAAACTGCCGGATTGAATTGACTTTGAATTGTCATTTCCCCTGGATTGCTCAAACCCTCCCACCCCACCCTCGAAATACACTTCAATGATTAAAATGACAACCCAGACACAGCTGTTAATAAAATGTTAATGAAATCAGATTACATCAGACCCATTAGAGTTTAAACAATATTCCTCTATTGAAACTCTGGTACAAAGCTGTGCATTCCAGATGTCTTCCAGGGAGGGGCTGTGGTAGAGCTGAAACCTACACGCTGGTGGAGAGCAACCTAGGAAAGGATGTGTGAGATCTGTTAATGTTTATCTGTACTTTGCTCTGCACAGATGCCTTGGTGCTGGAAACGCAAATATCGTGGCATATTCTGAAACAGAAAGTTGAATCATTGTATTAATGTGTTGATTATGTAAGTTTTGCAACACAAGCTTATCTAATAGGACATTATCAAAGATAATGGGAGTTTAGCCATGAGTGACAAGACATCTGAATTGTGAGCACTGCTCATGGGACACGTAATGTCTCAGCATCCTCCTGCTCACTCATTTCTACAGTGGTTCTCTCCTGTTCCTGGGCTGCTAACAGGGACATTTGCATAAAGCTGTGTTGCTGTTACTGTGTTGACATTTCCCTTTCCTGGCTTTAAAACTGAGCTGAAACTGTGACTATTATTTCTGGCCTGCCTGAAGGGACACATTGCTGCCCATATTCACCTGTGGACATCACTTGGCATTTTAGGCACATGTCAGCAGAGCCAGAGCTGCCCACTGAATATCTCTGTGGGGCTGGGTGGGATGGGCAGGTTGTTCCCCATCTGTCTCATTGTACCAGTGTGCCTGGATGGTGAGGCCTGGGGGAGGAGAGGACTGATCAAGGTTTCCTCCTGATGGGGAACTTTGCCTCTCCCTTCTCTCCAGGGGGAAGGACACATGGAGTAATGCTAGTGATATATTTCTGGATTATCTTTCTTTGGGGATTTTTGTGGGATGGTTTTAGACCCTTAGAGACTGCTAGTACTGAATCACAGTCTTCTGAAATTTGTATTTCAACTTAAAATGCACGAATCTCTCACTGGAGTATCAGTTACTAACCTTTAGTGATTTCTATGCTGGTAACCTGTCCACTCTTTGTCACTACTTTTCCATAAGGCACATATCCATTTTAGTCTCCCTGACTGCATAGGACAAGCAATGTGTCCACTTTATCATTTTTATTGCTCTCTTCAGTCGTCTCTCTAGTTTATCAATGTACCTTCTATAGAGGAGAGCCCTAAAATATATATACTACATCAACCTTGAGCTGAGTTTGTGTAACTGGGAATTAATCACCTCCATGGCCCAATCCACCCACCTATTCAGAAGGTGCTGAATACCTTCTGTGTGCTAATGCTCCCAATTTCTACCAAGTTACTCCGAGTCAAAAGTTCTCAACTCACAAATTTGAGTTTCCCGTGTCTAGAATTAAAATGGCTTACACTTTCTATACAGAGGGATTCTGCTGCTCATTCATTTTCATTCTTAGTGTCCTCCTATTACAATACTTCCCTCTGATTTTTTCCTCTGATTGACATTATTTTTATCTTTGTTTGTACAATTTTATTTTCTTTTTTTTTTTTTTTCCCATATTCCTGGGAAAAAAAGCCAAACCTGCCTAAAATAGAAATAATCCTTGATTTCTGTCCATCATTTAGAATGTATTTCCAGTAAGCTTACTATCTGTTCTCTTTTGCAAGTGTGGCAATTTCCAGAGCCTACCCAATTATTCTGTGTAGATAAACCCTAATTTAACTGGGACAATAGTGAATAAATAAGATACTGCACCGTGAATATGGTTATTGCTTTCATCAGCTGTGTTATCTAACAAAGCAGAAAGAAACATGTCAGACAACTGTACGTATTAGGACTCAGAAGGATAAGCAGAGTGTGATTCACTAGCACCAGATGACAAAGGATCGCCTAGTGAAGAGCCAGAAGCCTTAACCTCCTTCTGCCAGAGATCAGCAAAAAATAGCCCTTTGCTGTTTGTGACCAGAGCAAGAGTTTGTTTGCTCCCTGCTTTACAGGTGGTGATTGTTGCAGTGCTTTTATGGGCTATTTTACAAGAGAGACGTCCTCTGCTTCCAAACTGAGAGCAGCACTTCAATATGGATCTGACTTTTCTAAAGAAAGAAAAGGCTTATAATCCTGTCCTGTAGATCCAGATAAAAAATATCTACACACAATCATATGCTTAGTAGAAAACACTCTTTTTTTGTGTGTGAGATGTGCACATATTAAGCAGATGCACAGTGAGGCTGAATGACAGAAGCTCCAGCTTTCATGCTCAGAGAATGCACAACTGGAAAGCAAAATTCTGCACATACCATTTCCACAACTTGCATTTCCCTCCCAAAATATTAGTTGCAGTGACTCAGAGAGGAGGAGGAAAGAAGGCATGGCATCAGGGAAACAAAAGAGCTTTCAGAAAAAGCTTAAAGCTGATGTTACAGCATCACATCAATACATGATTTCATCTGAGGTGCCACAGTCACATCTAATATCACAACAGCAGTGATGAGTGGAGATCTTTGCAGCTGACATTGATTGTCAAGTGACTGGCTGCCTGGTAGAGCTGGGGCTTGATGAACTGATTATTTCTAGGAAGGTTATGGCTTTATTGCTTTAATCCTGTCTCATTTTTAGATTGTAGAATGAATAATAGTTTAGGTTCTAATCCAATGATGAGGATACTCCTTTTAGGTTGGACACTTACCAGGCCATTCCACTTAGTGTCACTAAGTAAGATGATTGGGAAGCAAAGTAATTTGACATGAATCTTCTCTGATTCTTTGACAATACATGTTGTACTCTCTGCTTAAATACAGTTCTGGACCATAACTTTAACTGGGAGACGTGGGAATATTATCAGGGAATGATTCATAGCGTTGGATATTGCAAACCATCTTCTCTGTTACACTGTTTTGTTTGGGTTTTTTTTTTCATTTGTCGCATTAATGTGAGTTGTGAGCAGAGTTCCAGAGGCAATGTATTTCATACAGGAGTTGTTATAGAACATTAAGTCCATCTCATAATTAAATGCTCTATCTATTTTCTTGTAAACAATAAGACCATAAAAGAGGTAATAGAAAAAAATGATGTCCCGAGTGTAATGGTTTATACAAAATATGGCCCAAAAATCACAGCATTACAGAGTGCTGCAAGTGCCAAGTCCTTTGGCTTTGTCCTTAACCCAGCAGAGTGAAGTTAGCATCATCCATGGGCGTTTGAACACAACAGATCGTTTCTTCATGGGGTTTGAGCATTGCATGGCAAGGATTCCCCAGCTACCCAAAGAAAGAAGACATTTCTCTGCATACAAAAGTACTTTAAAAAGGGAGTTTTGTAATCAATTTAAAAGCCAGACCTGAATTAGTATTAGATTTTCCTTATGTTTAATTAAGTCTAATTAAACAATGCAGACATCTTCCTGTCACCTGTGGTGTGATTATGTTAAATATTTAATGCTTGTGAAGGATTAGGCTGCACATCTAATCTATATCTAGCAATCTGTTCTCTCTCTGGAGTATTCTTTATTTAGTTCTGCTTTTGTATAATGAGTTGCATTTCAAAGGAAATTGTTAAATACTTTGGTGGGAAGGGGGACATGTCATGCTATACTGTTTGGAGAGGAGAACACTGCTAACTAGGCGTGCAAGGTGCAGGCTGCAGTGCAGTGCCAAGATGGTGCAGCAGCCATGGCAGCCTCGGCCTTCCTGCCAGGAGAAGGAAGCACAATCAAAGTTGTTTGTTTAGGAGCTTCAGCACACCCCTCTTCCACAGCACAGCCAAATGATTAAGGACTTTGAAAATCAGAACACAGGGTTCACATTGAAAATATCCCTTGCAGCATGCACACATTTCAAGGTTGCACATTTCTTAGACTTGTTTTCCCAAGGGGCTGTCAACTGTGTAATAGAAAAATGTATTTGTACATCTCTCCCCTTCTGAGCCCCCTCCTCCTTCCTAATCTTTGCACTGCCTCTGAAACACAAGAATGCATTTGTATGTATCTAGTCACCTCTTGGGATGAGCCCCTTGAAAGGAGAGGCCAAGGATTTGTTTCTGGGGAGCAATTGCTTTAAAATATGGGTGTTTGCATCTGGTCCTAACAATCATCTTCTACACCAAAACCAGTGAAAAAAACCCAGTTCAGCTATTCATCAAAGATGGGTTAAATATATTCTTATTCATGCTATAAAGAACACATAAAAATACTTTTCTGGCACTTTATTTGCATTACCCATTATTTGCATCTAAGGACAAAAGACAAATTCACATAATTATTTTTCAATTGGTTGGGACTGTGTCTGTGTAATCATTTTTTCACAGTGTATGAAGCCCTTTCTCAATAGACCATAACAGTAATAGCTATTTCTTATTTACAACTCGAGAAGAAAATGCAGCAACCAGATTTTATTATGCAGAGTGAACTTTTCAAAATTAAATTAGCAGAGCTAACGTGGTGGCCCATAGTAAACTAATTAGTTGTTAGACTGTTGGCAGAGATAGTATCAACTCTTTCAGACTTCCTAACAAACATCCTTAGAAATTACAAGCAAAGGTTTTCTATTACATTTTGGTTAGGCATGAAAATCTGCATCCTCTTTAGTCAAAATGAGAAGGTAACATCCTAAGAAGCAGCTAAGAGTCAAGAAGATAGCCCCCCAAACATCCAATCACAAGCAAAGCCCAGTCAGATGGAGATTTTCATGACTGCAGTTTAAGTAGCTTGAACATTGGTAGCTTTATGATCTCTAGCTAAGCCCACGTGCTTTGATCTGCAAAAACAATCTAACGTTCAAGGGGGGTTCATGAAATAGAGCCCAGTAGGGTAACCCCAGTCAAACAGCACTCAAATGATCACACCCACTGATTGGCACTGGAGGGGGGGGCTTTGTCTCAAATAATATCTTCCTGGCACCTGTTGGGAGGCTGGATCATGTATATTCAACAGCCTAACTGGCTTTTCAGAAGTAACTTTGCACTTATGTAAAATTAATAGGGTATTCATAATGAAATCTATACAGCATCTTATTAAAAGTGCTCTGTCATTGAAAGTAGAAGGTGGAGGCTTTTTAAACTGGGGTTTTGTTGCCCTCTAGTGAATGAGGTCAGCATTATGCATGTGAAATTATTTTGATCACTGCATAATTAATGTGTTCTGAATTGGTACAAAAGTGCAGCCAAATTGCATCCTGTTCCTACTTGAATTACTTAACCTACAGATACTGTTTCTTACAATGTGTTGCTTCCTTGCCTGAGCCTCTTTTTTTTTTTTTTCTTCCCTTACAATGAGAATGCAAGATTGTGTGGGTATCATGATAAGGCAAGGTAGCCAGAGACAAGGAATAAATCAACTAAATGGATCTTCAGCACAGCAGCTTTAATACATTGGTATATACTTAATATGTCTCCTGAAAAGAATGTCTAATTATACTGTCATGGCACAAAATGCATTTTCAATAGTGATAAATTATGCCATCATTTACTTTCTGAGAACATGCTGAGATTTATGAAAGATTACTGCAAAATTATCATGCCGGGATAAAATAAGCCAAATGCAGTTATCATTGGCATCAGAAAAGAAAAAAAGGGGGGGAAAAACCCCTTTTGATAGTGAAATGCTAGTAGAATTGATAAAATGTTATGCAGTATGAAAATGTGCTACTATGGAATGAAAATCAGCTTTACATTGTGCTCTTATTCTGACTTTATTACTTAATAGAGTAACTTTGGGGGGGTTAGATGAGGAGATTGTCCAGTCCTGGCTGTAGCTGGAAGCCATGGAGCTTAATTCTTCAATGCCTAGAACTTGACAGTTTTGCTTATCTGGTGTAAAATCATTGTGAAGTACTATCAAGCCCCAGAACAGCAATGAGAAAATATAAACTTATTCTTGGTGGCCTTTGCTCAAAACAGCCACCAACTCACCATGACCTGATCAAGGGCGGACGTGTAGAGGCTGCTGCTCCTGGGCACACATTTTTGCACGTGACTTGAAATCCATATTCTGAAAGTTTTCCGTTTTAAAAAAAATCTTTATTCCTCACTTTTAAAATCTGTAGAATTTATGTCATTTTGTGGCAACCTATCCTGCTATTGCCACAGCCTGCCTTACATATTCCAGACAGTGTCTGTGGTCCTCCACCTGCAGGCTCAGGAATGGGTCATCAGGAACCTCGCCCACTCCATCAGCTCCTTCCCTTTCAGAAAGAGCAGCAGCTCTCCCCTGCAGTCTATAGTCTCTTGTGCTTTTTTTTGCATCACATGCAATCCAGAAATATGGAAATTGTTTTCTTTCCTCCACACATCCTTCTACCAAATCTTCTGAGCTGATGCTTCCCTCTCTTGAAGGTATCTCTTATGGATTCAGAACCTTTTGTTTGGTTTTTAATGGGCTTTTTCTTCTGTTTATTCTAATGGGATTGGGGACAAGATTAGTATTTTCCTGGAAAAGACATTGCTGTCCTCTGTATGATTAAAGAATAGAGTTGAAACAAAGGCTATTAAGGATAAAGGTAGCCCAAAATGATGTGGGACTGACCCAGTGAGGTCAATTAGGGGTTCAGATGAGGTTTGGGGAATGACAACCAAGCCCTTTATTGACCACTCGGAGAGAAAAAAATGCAACTTAGAAGCAAGGAAATAAATAAAATGTTATAGTGTTCACTGCACTCCATGAAAAACAGAGAGCAGGTAAAGATCAATATTCTCCAAATAGAAAGGACAAAGTTAAGGGGAAAAGTATTGCTTTCCAAAGCACTGAGGTGTATACAAAACAGGGGCACAAATTCTGAATTTTCCACACAGCCCAGGCTTTGCTGCCAGCCTGATGACAGCAGTGTGGGCTTGGCAAGTTACTCCCAGTTTCCTGTGCAAAACCGTAGTGATCTGACCTGTAAACCTTTATGTGAATTTTACTGGAACACAGAATTCAGGGTTCTGCAGCAGTAGCTATAAAAATGTCCAATCTGATTTTTTGAGAGTACATGAAGGGTTCCTATTTTCAATATAGGGTTTTGTTTTTGTTTGTTTGTTTGTTTGTTATTTTTAAATTACTGAGTGCTTAGACTGCTCCTGACAGACTGGATTGGGGTAGTCAGGAGAAATGGGACACTGGATCAAAATTATTTGGCATAGAGGCAAATACAGTTAGTGCCACACAGCACGGCCCTGTCGGTCTGACTGAATTCAAAAGGCCTCCCAAATAAAACAAGGCATCACTGAGTATAATGCTAATAGCTGAGTATAATGCTAATAGCAGTCACGAGTAAGTAATCCATTTACTACAAAAAAAAACCCCAAACTTTTCTTGAACAATTCAAATACAAATATAACTCCTAAGTGTATGAGATGCCTGTTAAATGTTCCAAAGCTAAGGCAAACAGAAGGCAACCTGTCTTTCGGTAAAGAGTTGCCTTCATTCTCTGCTTCTGTATAAGAGATTTCCAGCAAATCCTCTGTGGTCCCATTTTAATTTTCCACCTATTGGCTGTTTTTATTTGCTCAGCTATTCCCTGCAACAGCATTTTCAGTACCCTCACATGACAATAGCAGTTACAGTAATGTATGGGACTACAGTTCATAGCCAATAATGTCACTACCTCTGTTTGTTCTGCAGCATATGTGATCTAAAACCAGAAATGTGAAATCAAACTGTATATATTATTGACTGAGATGGTAGAAGATGAGAACAGATTCTGGTCTTCACTGTGCTAATGTGGTGACAGTATTGACTTTGGTGCAATTGGATGACATTTTGTTAAGCATAACTGAGTTTAGTTCAAGCACATTTTATCGGCTCTGCTTGATGTATGCAGCATATTCTCATAACCTGTAGCACCTAGCACTGAAATGCCTTTCAACATTTTCGCTCTATTTTTGCCACTACAAGACATTTTCTTAGGAACAAGTGTGATTGGCAGTTGTTTGCATTAGTTTAAGTTAGCAAACAAAAATCAATCTCTTGTTCCCTGCAAACTCTTAATTTTTTATCAAGTTCTTCCCTCTAGTCATTAGCAAGTACTCTTGGCCATAATGAAATTAACAGCTGTGGTATATTTTATAAAGTCATTTACATTCATCTTCCTCCTGCTTTACCCTTGATCCCTAACATTTTTTTCTCACACAGTGAAATTTTTGTAAATATTGCTGCCTGAGTCTACATACTCTCTGGAAAACCTTATAGAGAGGATGCCATTGGAAAGCAATAGTTGCTGTTTGTGAAAGGCAACATTATGCTTATGCTTAAATTAAAAAAAAATATTATTGCAAATATTACAGTGAAGGTTGAAAGTGTTTCCTAAATATGTGGCAGCTACTTGAGGAGATTGTTGTTGTCAACAAAATGGCAGGAAGAAGACATCCACAGTAATTCTTTGCTTTTCTTTCTCTATTCATTAAATACAGAGGTGATAATTGCTTTGTTTTGTTCCCAGCTGGCACCAGATAAGTTTTCTTTTCATTAGACGTGTAGACCACTGACATACTTGCTCAGCTTCTCCAGTTTCACCAGATGTAATCTCAGCTAATTTCTGTAGCTCTAAAATGAAGGCTACATTTAGTCCCAATAAGCATATTAAGTATATTTGTAATTGAAACCCATTAATAAAATGTTGTTCTGATGGATAGAGGTATTTTAAGAGTTGGGTATTTCCCCCCTCTATTCATCAAGGAAACAAATTTCAAAAGTCCAAGATCCACAGGGACAGGAGATGTGATCTGATCCACCAGGAACCTGTCTGTCATGAGGTGAGAGCAAATCTAGGACTGTACAATTAGGTGAGATCTTTACACTATGGAGTTTTTTTAACATTTCTGGAAAATCCTAGCTTTAAAAAAATAAAGCAATGAATGCTTCCACACTCCCTAGGCTTCACTTTCAGTTTACTAAAAGATGAATTTTCATTTTCTTCGTATTTATTGAATCATAATTATTAAATTAAATGCAATCTCTGAAGAACAAATATTAGCTGTAGCACAAAATGACCTACCGAGGTCAAAGTCTGCAAGAAAGAACAGAACACAGTTGTGCTAATAAGATCTGGCTTCACTTACAACACATCTGCAACATGAATCACTAGATAAACTGCTTGTTTCTATTACTGAATGGACTTAGGACATTACCAACCAAAGTGAGATGATTTATGCATGTGTGTTGGCTTGCAAATGGCTTTCAATACAATGAGTAATTAAGGAACTCCTATCTCACCGTGTTGTTTCCAACACCCACATAGCAATTATTTTCAACCCTAGCTCCAAAATGTCATCTCATCATTAGTGAACTTTTGTATCCCGTTTGCTGTAAAGCTTTCATGGTTTACTGCATGAAGCCTGGGTGACCTACAAATTATTCTCCATCTTTGGCTGGTGGGAATAATGTACGAAGAACTTGGGGTTGCTTAATCCATTCAGGCATTATGGTTCTGATTAATGTTGTGTATTCTCATCATGCATCTAGGAAGCCTATTGAAATGTCATTGTGGAACGGGAGGAGAAGCAGATCTAATCTGATGTTTCAGAGTAAAATTTAGTTTTGAATTGTTGCTTAGAAAGCTGCATGCAGAAATTGTAAAAGTTGATGTGAAATGGTATTTAAGCAGATGGAGATTCAAGATTAACTACACAGAGTAGAAAAGTAGAGTGCAGCCTTTGATTTCAACTATAGTTACAGATTTGAGAGGGAGAACAGATTTTGTGCTTTCCTCGGTTAGTGGGATCGCTCTGGCATGAGTCAGTGCAACTTGGAGGCAAAATTTTGCCTAACAATGAATTATTTTGACTGAAACCAGACAGTATTCAGATTTTCACACACACGTGTCCCCTGAGAAAACTTCCTAAGGGGTCTATGGGAAAGATTGACATTGATCAAAATTAGTAACATTCGAGGACTTCATTTTTTTTAATAATATCTGCAAATCTGAGAGGAAAAATTAATTACCTTTTCTGCTGTAATATTCACACATCTTCTCAGTCAAGAGGCTCCAGTCTCTGGTTAGATTCTTTCAAAACTGTAGTAGTATGAATACAGAAAATGGATGTTTACTGTCATCTCTTAAAATCTCCAGTGCTTGCTTCATTAAACTCCATGCAAAATCCAAAGTGCTGGCTTGTATATAGGTCCTTCCCTCTCTGCAATATTTTCCAGTCCTCTTTTCTATTTGTTTTTCCTTCTGATTAGTGATTCTGAAAATATTTTGTACCTTGTGCACATTTTTTCTTATTAAAATATAGAAGTAAATACTGCTTTTTGCTGTTTTGGAGTAAAGCCAGAATTTACTTAATGCTGTCACGGAGCTTCCTTCATTTTTGTAGTGCTATATATCAGTGCTCTGAGCCAGAGTACTGGCATAAGATGAAATTTAGATACTAGACAACAAAAATATTTCAGTGAAATGTTTTTCCACTTTTTTTTTTTTCTCATTAATCAAAATAACACGTTTCACAGAAACGCCAGCTCTGATCATTCTCTTTGTGAAAAACTGAGAATGGATGATCTTGTTACAAAATGTAAATCTTGGAACCCCAATGACACACTTCAACTACCCACAAATCAGATTCTCTTTCCCAATAAACTTCTTTACTGGTTTGGTTTTGTTTAATTCCAAAAACCTAAAACTTGTCAAAATCTCAGAATGACACATACAACAGAAAATCAGATTGTTGCCCACCTCTATTAATTCCTAGAATACTCTTCAGCTACAAGGAGGAAAAAACCGAAGTATTAGGAACAAAACTGTTTCAATGACAAGATGCATCTGAACTTCTTATTTTCTGACAAATAAGAATAATATCTTTATTTTTCCTTTTGCTGCTTTCCAGTTTTCTGACAGTTATACTTTTCTGTGGCTATGTGGTTGCACACATGCTGGGTAGATTTTTTTTGTATGGTGCCAATTAAAAATATACAGGTATCAAAGTTGATGTTTTTATCTGGCTGTGCCTTGATACATATTTATAATAAGAAGGTGTGCATTTTTGGGAGCACTTTTTTCCCCCTCAGAGAAGTAGTTAGTTGGTGTGTGTCTTACTTGACAGATAAGGGTGGCATTCACTCGAATATGATCATCAAAACCAACATACTTTGACAGAGCAGGCTTCATAAATAATGTGCATCACTTTTTACTCTGTCAGTGTAAATGCATATCCTCCAGTACTGGTTTCCACTTGTTTCATCCAGAATGTCTGAGCATAATGAATAAATCATAATCCTGTATACATGTATGTATGCATATGTATGTGTGTATATTTATACATAATTCATGCCATAAAGACTGATTTTGGTCTGGCACAGAGATCCTCTACAAAAATGGATGTGTGTTATAGAGACACTGACTGGCCTTTACTTGACCTAAATGATTAGTCAGGATTCAGATGCCGTAGATTATTCATTTAGCCAGAAAAACAGATGAATGCAGATTATGTTGATGCAGTCTTTTGTTTTTTCTTTCTTTTTTTTCTCACAAAGAACATGCAGCATTCATTATCACCACTGGAAAGTTGTTTTGGTTATGACTCCTAGTAATTTCCAGTCATTAATTGGCCCCCAATTGCTCGTTTAGTTTTTCTTAGCCTGACATTTCTTCCAAGCTGTATGTGATGCTTCCTTCTGCCTTCTCCCTTTGGTTCTCATCACGTAAACCTTCATAAACATGAGTCATTGCCTCTCCTTCCATGTGTCTTTGTTTAAAAGAGTGGCACTGGTCAGTCTTGATTTTGTTTCCATTATGTGGCATATGACTGGGGCATAAGTTGTTGACATATTCCCTTTTATTTATAAAATACAAAAGAACATAAACAAGAGTTGTCATTTGCTTGGTGCTCCATATTTTGGGATATTTAACCTGCTTGTGCTGTAGTAAAACTGGTAACTCCAGCATGTGATTTACCCTCTCTAGTTACCACATCCTCATATGGCCTTCAGCCTTCTCTCTCTCTTCTGTCTTTCTTCTCTACACAGGATAAGAGACCCTCTTTGTTTTTTTAAATCACCGTGCAATTATTAATTAGCAAACTGTAATTTATGCCGTGTACCAACACTTCTGTAATGAAGCACCTAAAAAAAATACTGCATGGAAAATATCCTATGGGATTGTGGGCTTCAGAGTCCAGTCCTCTTTGTCATTCAGAGAAAAAGAAGATAATTTAGATCTCACCGATGTATAATTAGTACCCAAGAATTAATATCTTCATTGGACAAGAAGAAAGGAAGAGAAAAGGGTCCTCAGGAGAAAGGTCTCTGACTAGATCTGTTGGCATCAGCACGAGATGCTATTGGATTTTAGTAGATATGATACACTAATAGAGACACTTGTCCCACAGTACAGTAAATGCCTGTGTGCTGGAGCTCCCAATCCACTAATTACTCTATTTAACACAAAGACATTTGTGAACTAGTATTTGAAGAGAAAAGCCAGGCTGTGTAATCTTTATGCTGTGGGATTCTGCTAGTGCTGAGACCTGAACNACAACAAAAATATTTCAGTGAAATGTTTTTCCACTTTTTTTTTTTTCTCATTAATCAAAATAACACGTTTCACAGAAACGCCAGCTCTGATCATTCTCTTTGTGAAAAACTGAGAATGGATGATCTTGTTACAAAATGTAAATCTTGGAACCCCAATGACACACTTCAACTACCCACAAATCAGATTCTCTTTCCCAATAAACTTCTTTACTGGTTTGGTTTTGTTTAATTCCAAAAACCTAAAACTTGTCAAAATCTCAGAATGACACATACAACAGAAAATCAGATTGTTGCCCACCTCTATTAATTCCTAGAATACTCTTCAGCTACAAGGAGGAAAAAACCGAAGTATTAGGAACAAAACTGTTTCAATGACAAGATGCATCTGAACTTCTTATTTTCTGACAAATAAGAATAATATCTTTATTTTTCCTTTTGCTGCTTTCCAGTTTTCTGACAGTTATACTTTTCTGTGGCTATGTGGTTGCACACATGCTGGGTAGATTTTTTTTGTATGGTGCCAATTAAAAATATACAGGTATCAAAGTTGATGTTTTTATCTGGCTGTGCCTTGATACATATTTATAATAAGAAGGTGTGCATTTTTGGGAGCACTTTTTTCCCCCTCAGAGAAGTAGTTAGTTGGTGTGTGTCTTACTTGACAGATAAGGGTGGCATTCACTCGAATATGATCATCAAAACCAACATACTTTGACAGAGCAGGCTTCATAAATAATGTGCATCACTTTTTACTCTGTCAGTGTAAATGCATATCCTCCAGTACTGGTTTCCACTTGTTTCATCCAGAATGTCTGAGCATAATGAATAAATCATAATCCTGTATACATGTATGTATGCATATGTATGTGTGTATATTTATACATAATTCATGCCATAAAGACTGATTTTGGTCTGGCACAGAGATCCTCTACAAAAATGGATGTGTGTTATAGAGACACTGACTGGCCTTTACTTGACCTAAATGATTAGTCAGGATTCAGATGCCGTAGATTATTCATTTAGCCAGAAAAACAGATGAATGCAGATTATGTTGATGCAGTCTTTTGTTTTTTCTTTCTTTTTTTTCTCACAAAGAACATGCAGCATTCATTATCACCACTGGAAAGTTGTTTTGGTTATGACTCCTAGTAATTTCCAGTCATTAATTGGCCCCCAATTGCTCGTTTAGTTTTTCTTAGCCTGACATTTCTTCCAAGCTGTATGTGATGCTTCCTTCTGCCTTCTCCCTTTGGTTCTCATCACGTAAACCTTCATAAACATGAGTCATTGCCTCTCCTTCCATGTGTCTTTGTTTAAAAGAGTGGCACTGGTCAGTCTTGATTTTGTTTCCATTATGTGGCATATGACTGGGGCATAAGTTGTTGACATATTCCCTTTTATTTATAAAATACAAAAGAACATAAACAAGAGTTGTCATTTGCTTGGTGCTCCATATTTTGGGATATTTAACCTGCTTGTGCTGTAGTAAAACTGGTAACTCCAGCATGTGATTTACCCTCTCTAGTTACCACATCCTCATATGGCCTTCAGCCTTCTCTCTCTCTTCTGTCTTTCTTCTCTACACAGGATAAGAGACCCTCTTTGTTTTTTTAAATCACCGTGCAATTATTAATTAGCAAACTGTAATTTATGCCGTGTACCAACACTTCTGTAATGAAGCACCTAAAAAAAATACTGCATGGAAAATATCCTATGGGATTGTGGGCTTCAGAGTCCAGTCCTCTTTGTCATTCAGAGAAAAAGAAGATAATTTAGATCTCACCGATGTATAATTAGTACCCAAGAATTAATATCTTCATTGGACAAGAAGAAAGGAAGAGAAAAGGGTCCTCAGGAGAAAGGTCTCTGACTAGATCTGTTGGCATCAGCACGAGATGCTATTGGATTTTAGTAGATATGATACACTAATAGAGACACTTGTCCCACAGTACAGTAAATGCCTGTGTGCTGGAGCTCCCAATCCACTAATTACTCTATTTAACACAAAGACATTTGTGAACTAGTATTTGAAGAGAAAAGCCAGGCTGTGTAATCTTTATGCTGTGGGATTCTGCTAGTGCTGAGACCTGAACCAACTGCCCTCCACAGAATAAATGACAAATCACTTTTCTACTTTGTTCTTTCTTACATTTTTTAATAGAATCACAGAATTTGAAATGCAGGATGTGGTCTGTTAACATTTTCAATCTACCTTGTTCTGTCCAAAATATGGACCAATTCATGACCTTGGGAAAGTGCCAAGTCTACACGACTTTAGTG
This sequence comes from Ceyx cyanopectus, assembly GCA_013401355.1. Taxonomy (NCBI): domain Eukaryota; kingdom Metazoa; phylum Chordata; class Aves; order Coraciiformes; family Alcedinidae; genus Ceyx; species Ceyx cyanopectus. The sequence goes on along the minus strand of VYZU01056248.1, from coordinate 4,820 downwards.
TATTCTAGGACATTTTTGCCTTTCAAATTAAACCATCTTATTGCTAGGTATTGTGTGTTCCTGGTAACTAAGAGCTAGTGTGGCAGTCTTTTTGTTTAAATGCACACAAGTACTTTTGGGGAAGGTAGAGGAAATGCTTTCATCAAAGGTGGGGTTTATATTTCTACTCAGCCCCCAAAGAAGGACTTGAATTTTCATGAGGGTTGAGTAACTGCTATGTTTTTGTCTATTGTCCAGACCAGTTGCATACCATACTGCATACCCTGCAATCACCACATGTACACTTCTCACCTTCTAAATTCACTACCACTGAGTCATGTGCCAAGACCTCCAAACTGTCCCAAGTCCCTACTTCAGCCAGGTTCTATTACTTTAAATTAATCTGACATAGTGTACACCTGATTTAGGATTAGGCTGTCCAGTAATGGTTTGCAAAATAAGGTGTGAAAAGTTGTGCAGACAGACATAAAGACAAATCTCTTTCAAATGATTGCTATTCTCACCTTCTCCTAAAGACAGTTTGCATTGTTATTAGCTGACTACTAATGTCACTGTCTGGCCACCTTTGGTGATACTTGCCATTAGTCAGGGCTCTTAAACCCAGCTCTGTGTTTGTATCTTTGTTGACCCTGGCTGGCTATAGGTATCCCTGTTACATATTGCCACTGAAAGCTGCATAAATCATTCTGTGGGGCAGTGAGCTGTGAGAGCTGCCTGCTCTGAAATCCAGTGCTCCACGTGCCTTTCAAAGGGCACGTGCAAGTTAAAGCAGGGCAAGCAGAAATAATCTGCACCAGGAATAGCTGTGAGCTTCAGTGGTGTGCTGCGCTGTGAAGAAGGGGATCTACTGCTGGATCCAGAGTTTGATATGGTCAGTTGGTGTTTTCCTCTGTAACTGTGACCTTTAGATCACATCTCCAGAGATCTTCCTGCTTCAGGCAGTTGCCATTAACACAGGACTGGACAGAAGCCATTCTCAAATCCACCCTCAGTCCAAAGTGATTTCATTACCACTAGATCTAGCCTCTCATCTGAGTCAGGAATATGATTAATTCAAATTGTGCAACTGATTAGCAAGTTGTATGTTTCAATGAAAAATATTAGATTGAAAATAGAAAAGGGCTTAATTTGCAATTTGAGCATCTGAGTGTGAAGCAGCTCAGCAGGGAGAATGTTCCACCTAGTGTGGGCTGCTGATGGTGGGTGAAGATTGGAGCAATCATTGCAGGACCTAGCAGAGGCTTTGTTCACTCTTTGGACTGGAGATGGAGGCTTTTGCAGGTGTTGAAGAAACATTGGCATTTCCCAGTCAGCTCTGGGCAGACAGTGGTCTGGTCAGAAAGAGCAAAACTAATTCCTAATTGGATGTAGCGTGAGAGGAGGAGAAACGAGAGGAAGAGATCCATGCTGTAGTATTGAGATCCATACTGTAGTATTTCTCAGTCTGTGTCCAAGAAATTCCAAATGTGTGGAATTGAGAGTTCACTGCTAGCATTTCAGAGATGGGATTGGGTTTAGGCCTGTTTTTTCTGTTTCCTTGTTTTTTGCCTTTTGAGGGAGGAAAAGTTGATTTAAGTTATGGTCAGAAACTTGGCAAGTTTAGAATTGTTTGACAAATCCAATATATGGCTTGCAAAGTTTGTGAAACATAAAACTGCAAGAGGTTGGAACATCTATGGTAACAAGTAAGAAGTAAATCATGACAGGCTGAGTGACTAAGGTGTTAAATAAAGTCACAACAAAACCTGTCACAGGTTTTCTGATAAGCTTTGGAAGAACACCTGACAAGTCACATTAATGGCAGCAGTTATTGTTTGATTACATTAGAACCTTGAATGTAAATGGGCCAGTATTTTGTCTTGCTGTCTTCATAACAGACACTGTTCTGGTCACCAGATCCTAGTTTGTGGAAGTTGGTGAGCAATTTTATTTTCATATTAATTTATGATGTCCCTTTTCAATGGGGAGGTGATTTTGTTTTGACAAAGTGCAGTAATACTCAAGAGCTCCTAATATTTAATGTATAGGGAAGGTCATGAATTCATATCCACACTGGGGCAAGTATCACAGTATATGTGCTGGAGATGGATTGCACTTGTTTTATGCTGCACTACTAAGGAAGACAGTAAATCAGAAGATGTTGCTTCTCACCTTGCTCAAGTTGTAAAATGGATGTAACATTTCTTTTTATTGAAAGATCCAATTAGGGGTGGGGAAGGTCAGGTCATACAGAGCTGGGCTTCCCAAAAGCTAGAATTACCTGTCTAGGGTAACCGAGACATCTTCTGAGACATGGAAAACCCAAGTTTTTTTGCAGTGAAAATCCATAAATCCATCACTGTCCATCACTGCCTCTTTGCATTGTCACAATAAAGTTTCCTTTTGACAGCTGATTAAAAAAGAGTTTGCATTGCTGCTTCTGTTGATATACAGGCTTTGTGCTGCTCCAGCTCAGCCCCAGTGCAGAACTGGTCAGGCTCTCCACGGGAACTCCCGTGGTACTGCACTCAGGGAACACTTCAGGGTTTGAGGGGTGATTTGTTTGGGGTTTTTTCCTTCCTGTGCTTCTCTTCATTATCTCATCTTGCTGCCAGATTGGACAGGCAAATCTTAGGCAGCAGCTACTTTTAAGGAGGCTGCCCAGCACATTTCAGTCAGCTGGAGGGAATATTTGAGCACAGTGTGGCTTGGCCTCTCCTCCCAGCCCAGGAAAGAGCAGCCTTTGCCCTTGGTTGTTTCGGAACGAAGCGGCTTCGGGGAGCTCGGCACGAACTGGTAAATAGCAAAGCTGTATTTATTATATTTGGCAAAACTGGAGTGGGCTTAAGTGTAAAGGCCAATTAAGTGTACAGAGGAGAGAGGAACAAAACGTTAGGGATAAACAAGCTCGTGGTAGCTGGAGAAACTGTCACTTGAAAAGGAAGTGATGGACAGGTTTTTATTAGGAGATGGGTTCTTGGATGGGGTTGACTCCTCAGCCACAGTCTTTGATTTTCACTTTTGTTGCTCAATTTGTGTTTGACGAATAAACAGATCAGACAGTGACCTTAAACAGGTTTTTAAAGAAACACAACACTTTTATAGCCTTTCCTTCTTTCTTTTTTTACTGACTTCTTCCTTCATTTAAGGTTCTTTCTGTCTTTGCCAGCTTCTCCTTCTCTCTTCAGCACTTGCCAGTTATTTCCCCCCTTATCTTTGGATATTTAATATTAAAAAAGCAAGTAGAAGATTTAGGGGAGTTTGGTCCTATTATGTTACCATTTCTATATACTGGTTATTAGAGTATTCACTCTTTGCACCTTAATTTCACTACCTGGAAAAGTGGGATGCAGATGTTTGACACATTATTATAAACCACAGATTCTGCTGGGAAGCATGTTTTTATTTCAGTGACCATTCAACTTGACTCATCTGCCCTGTAGCTGCAGATTGTTAAGGAAGAATTTTAACATTACTTGCTTTTGTGGGACGTCAGACATTTAACATTAGCTTGAGATAGTTATGTGGTTTTGCTAAGAATATTTCAGGTTACTGAAATAAACCAACATACATAGATTAATTACTGGTGAGCACACATCTATCTTACCAGCACTTTGGTTAAGTTGGGGAAATGTGCTGAAGCTTGTGCTGTCTGAGTAAGATTGCATTCATTTCTTCTGATTTATTTCATAAACTTGGATTTTTTTTTCATTTTTGGTTTGGTTTGCAGGGTATTCACCTTGTGTTTAAAATCTGCAGGCTGTTCAATCCTCCTCACACCTTTTGCAACAATCCATCTTTTACAATATTCAAAATGCTGTAGTGACCTAAACATAAAATGGCTTGCAAAGGCTTGGAGAGCACACATTCAAGCTCTGATTTTTATATTACCATCTTTATTTGCTGAAACAAATGGGAACTAAAGGAAGCTACTGCCACAGGCAATCTGTGTCACCAGTAGCAATGCACATCTTCACGGATAGTTTATAAGCAAATTCTTCAAAATTGTTTCTACATAGTTTGAGGGGTTTTATCCTGCATTTGGATCCATGCTTGATAGCATATGAAAAAAAAAACCCACCCCAGACTCTCTGATAATGTAATACATATATCTTTAGCAAATGATTTAAATTCATTTAGTCGTGAGGCTAGAATAACAAAGAGATATGAAGAATGCTAACCAGCAGGAGGAAGGATCGGTGTCTGTGTAAGAGAGTCAGGGTTTGACTTTGCTGCTTGGTGCAAGTGTGTTATCATTCTGCAGAGAGATGTGTAGTAGTTACAACATTAGTTGATTGGATAGTTAATAACTTTGATGCAGAGAAATTAACAAAAGAAAATAGATGGCAATTCTAATAGCAGCTAAGAGGAATAATTGTTCTACCTAACAACTGATTGAATATTGTGTCAAGCAATATCAACATCAAAAAGAAGGTAAATGCCAAACAAGTAAATGAAACAATGATAGCTTTTAGAGCTGTAATATTTGATTGGGAAATAAATGAGCCTGGCATTATGTAAGTCTTGTCTACATGGAGAAATTCATCAATGCAACTATATTGGTATAATTATACCTTTCAAAGCAACATAAAACTGAACAAAGAAAAGGCTCTCTGATTGCAGAATAAGGTTCTCCACACGAGGAGTTACACAGCTCTAACACCAGTGTCAAAATTATACTGGTGTGATTACAGTGGTTAATTTGCCCATGAAGAGAATCCCTAAACCATTTGATGGTCTGCTGCCATGTTCCTGCCTGGCTCCCTTGGCAGCAGGCTGTGCCATTCTGCTCTGCCCAGCAAGATGAAGACTGTAGTTGTATTACAGAATCACAGAAATTA
>VYZU01056247.1:0-28790 GCA_013401355.1 Ceyx cyanopectus | reverse complement strand
GGGAAGAGCTATTTAATTTGGGCCTCAGTGGTGTTTTCATCAATGCTGAAGCAACACATTCTGTTTGGGCTATGACATAGCAGGGCAAGCCAAGGACCAGCACTCCCAGGGAACACCTGGCCAGGTAGAAGTCAGGAGAGCCGCTCACTCATTTCTTTTTTTCTGGCGTCATTGTAAGCTGCAACCAATAGCCCCCAGATGATGGCGGTCTGGGCTCTCCTTTCAACATGCACTTAGGAAACATCCTTAGTTTTAAAAGTTAGGAATGGGAAAGCTCCTCTGAAGTGCAACATTAAGTATGAGATTTCCCCGAGTAAGCAACAGAAGATGAACTGAATAGACATCGATCTTATCCTAAAGGACTTTGTACACATGATGCTGCTAAATTCCCCATCTGGGAAGTACAGAGGATAATCTATAAAATCATTTTATTTGACAACATGTCCGCTTCCAACATAGAAGGCAACAACTGGATGGTTATTTGATTAATGCGCTAGAAAATATTATCTCTCTGCATGGAGACTCTCATTTGCAGGAATTATTGCCAAAGAGGCTAAGACAATGTGTCTGCATGACTTTGGAATGTGAAATAATGCTCAGCTCTAAAAACAGCGTAAGTCAGGAGATGTCACATAGTGTATACCATTGAAACAGGAAAGGGCAGAATTTACAGTGCCTGGTGGGCTGCTGTTAGTCAGGATGGAAAGCAGCCAGGATGGCAAGGTAAACTTCTCTGGGACATCAAGAAGTATCAGGAGATCTTTAGCAGCTCATTAACGTTAATCTTTACCGCATACACCTGGGGTCAAGCCACAGGGTTCTTAACACATCTTGATACATGCAACTCTTTAACTCCTCATTTGACTTGCTGTGGGTGCAGGTCCCTGAAGCATGAAGTTCAAAGCATATGGTGCCAGTCTAACTCTCCTCCAGAGTTCTGCACTGGGCTGGGGTTTCAACATGAAACTACAGATAGGACCTATTTGCCAGAAGATCTCATTGAAAGGTCCTACTGCAGAAATGCTGACTAGGTAAGATGTCAACATCTGAAGCAAAACAGAGGTGATTAAATAAGGCTATGCATAGTGGGGAGCTGTCTTTGTCCGCATCACAGGGAGACAGACATTTAACAAAGCAGTGTGACAGTGCCGGCAGGCAGGGTGAAGAAGCCAGCAAGAGAAGCCCTGATATGATGCACATGGTCACATGGAGTTGTCCATCATGTAACCAGGAGTGGGGCAACCTGAAGCATTTTGAAGTGCTGTCACAGAGCACAAAGACAGGAGGTATTTGAGGAGGAGAATCATTAGATTCCAAAGCAGATTCACTAAATTCACCAAGGAAATTCTGAGTGATACTAATTTCAGTAGGAAATCCCAGTAATTTAGGAACCTATCCAGAATATGAGCAAGATAGACAGGTTGTGCATTCATGACAATACATGGTCATGCCCATGAAGGAAGACTTTTTAGCTCCTTAAGGATTACACAGCATGAGGTTTTGAAGCATCCAGCTGCAGCCACTGGTGATGGCCACAGTTTGTTTCAGCAGCCAGATCATAACTGAAGGTGCCTCTAAGGTAAGAGCAGACATTGGTACTAATTACCCAAGCAGATGTCAACAAGATAGATGAACTGTCAGGATAGAGTTTCAAGCAGATCATTGATGTGCAAGTTGCTGATGTATGGGTTAGAGAAGAACTGGTGCTAGAGCAGAAGCCAGAGAAAAACCATTGTGGACCAATGCACAGGAACTGGTTCTGCTATTCACAAGGACCTTGTAGGAACAGTTGTGCAAAAGCAACCCCTCTTTGTGCAGCAATCAAATGGAGAACAGCCCAACAGCTTCACTCACTACTAGACCAGTCCACTGTAAAGTACCACAGGCAGGAGGACCATCCAGAATTCTGATTTTTTTTTTTTTCTCTTTTGACTACAATTGGTCTATGGGATAACCAGATAACTAGTTATCATCCTATTAAAATAGGGTTCTCTGCAGTGCTATTCACCATATGACCTATGTACCTCTCCATCCAAGCAAGTCACTTGATAATTCTGTGCTTCTGTTTCTATATCCATGCAGGGGCTGTGATCCTTCTTTCTTACAGACTTGAAAGGGGACAGTCCCTGCTTGCTTTGAATTCCTAATGTGGAAGACGTTACAGTGACACAGATAGAAGGAAGGTGAGGGAAGAGAGCAGAGAGAGCTTGAAGTGGTGGTGTAAACATCACTTACACATAGGAGTATCACAGAATCACAGAATGTTAGGGGTTGAAAGGGACCTAGAAGATCATCAAGTCCAACCCCCCTGCCAGAGCAGGATCACCTAGACTAAGTCATCCAGGTAGGTCTTGAATGTCTCCAGAGAATGAGACTCCACAACCTCCTTGGGCAGCTCATTCCATCAAATTATTCTGTTTCATCTGATTTGGTTCTCCTTTGCAGGGAAATGTGCATTTCTCTAGGGCACCTCCTCTTCCTTGCTAAAGTTCCTTTTTGCCATTAGGGAGCAATAAGACCTCAGAAACTAGAGCTGGAAGCAACTGTTAGCACCCAGTTATCACCCTGCCTCTGGGCAGAGCCAATGCCACCAAGCCATTCCTGACAGGTAGGTGTTTGACGGACTTGTTTTTGAAAGCTTCGTGTAGAGATGGTTTTCTGGTCAATCTTTCCCTATATTCCAATTATTTACCCCTAGAAAGTCCTTCCTAATATCCACTCAGACTGACAAGCTATAACTTGCTTGGGAGGGAAGGGAGAAGCTCACATAGCAAGGAGGTAGGACTCCCAAAGCCCTTGCTGTGCCTGCCACACACAGGCAGGGGCTGGGACCTTCCTGAGCGACCCGAGTACTTCTGCAAGCCTCTACCCCTGATACATGAAAAGCTCTGCTCCACTCCTGTGAGGGCCAGGGCCAGAGCCAGAAACACCCAGTCTGCTGAGCAGGTCACAGGGAGTGGAGATAAGGTCCACTGAGGAAGACATCATGCAAGAAGTGTCTGTACCCTGAGGTGGTACAGGATCCCAGTCTGAACCACTGTGTGTCCCTCCATGCCCATCTCCCTGGGAGCATGTGGGACTCTTGCTCAGGACCACTGGGAGCTCAGGGGCTCTTCCTGTCTGGCTGCAGGTGGTGCAGGTTGCTCACGTCACACCAGGTCTTTGTAAAGGATAAAGGGGGAAATACTGATGCAGAAAGGCATTTTCCCTTTTTTGTATTCTCCATGTAATCTTGGCTAATTAGTAAACTGGCTTATGTGTCAATCAGAACTATTGAAAATGCTTTAGTAGCTTTAGTAGCTGACGCATGATAATTAAAGGGACATAACCAAGACTAAAGCCATATTTTTTACAGTCATTACTTGTATTGGAGCACTTAAAAGCACTACCAGTAAAGGAGTTATAGTGACAGCTTGTAAAAAAATTATATATATGAAATTAAAAAATACAAAAATTGCCTGTTACCCTTTCTCTATCCTGAATGGCAAAACTAAAAGGGTCACTTCATCTTTGTGGTCATCTTCACTTCTCAGTTTGTGCTTGTTTCCTGCACAGCAGCCCAGCTCTTGCTTCCTCTGGTCACCCAACTCAGTGTTTTCACACTGACTTTGTACTGGTGCAAACAACCGTAGCAGCAATTAAAGATCAGAGCTAAGATGCAAGCAGGTGAGCCCACTGAGTGCTGTCAAGCCTTGCAAAAAACCTCCTGTACCTGGTACGTTGTCCAGGGCAACTCAAAGGATGTGGCATATCCACGAGTCAGCCATGGGATTAGCACTGCAACTACTAAATGGCAAATGTCTCTTGCTCAACTTGGAAGCCCTGGATAGAAAAAAAAAAAAAAAAAAAAAAAGCTCCAGGAGTTTCCTTAATGCCATCAGCCCTGCCAGACAAGTAGATTTCCAAAGCATTCTATATTTCACTTTATTCAGACATGATACAATGCTCTAAAAGCAGAGGGTTCTTCAAGGACAGATGCCACAGTTTTAAGAATTTCTTCAAGGAGGGGAAAACCATAGTTTGTCACACCTTTTCTCTCAGCAGAGTCCATGCTTCTGATATGTTGACTTGACATATTTAAGTGGGGCTGTAGAAGCATAATAACACAGCTTCACAGGTTTTTTTTCTGTACTCAGTTTAATAAAACTTTTTCCACCCACCCCACCTCCCACCCCACTCAAACATTTTCAGGTCCATCTATAATCTTTAAGTTCCCCTTAAAACAAAAAGTAATCTAGGCTGATCTGTGCATCATCTTCCAGACTGTTGTCTCCAAATACTGAAGCTGTGTGCACAGACACAAGCAGACCCTTGCCTGGCCTGCTGCAGGTCAGTTTTTTTCTTGCTGAACCCATGAGACTCAATGTTTCAGGGCCAAGAGACAGCAGACAGTCTCAACAGACTGTGGAGCTGTTTGTTGAGCTCTGTACAACAAGCACATGTCTTGTACAAGAAGTAATTCAACTTGGCAGCCCATGAAACCAGACAGTTCTGGTGAGGATCAGCCTAGTGTAGGTGTAAAGCAGTGCCAGGGCCCTGGGCATGGACAATTTTCTTCTCACTACCTTGGGCAGGTTCTCAGGGGAACAGCTTCACTGAGAAGATGCTGTGCCCTTTTTCCTTCAGAAAGGAATCTGAAAAGGAGAAAAGCCTCAGCCACATCCTCACTACATTCACACAGTACAAAATTTAAGAAAAAGTAGAGGGTGGAGAAAGAGGGAAGATACTTTATTCTTTACTAAAGGTCTTTGAATTTTTCAGCTTCTAGCTTAGTCTAATGCACCTCAACAAAAGCCTATGATGGATGTTGATGGACAAAGTACTGAAGTACCATAGATGTTTTTGCTTGCTCTAGAGAATGGCTCCAAGGCCTGATATGGTGCAGGAGAGAGAGCTCCCTGGACAGGAGACAGTAGGCTGGACTACCCCAAAGCCTCTTGAGGTGTCCTGAGCTAACACAAAACTGGCATTCATCTGCAACTGAACCTATCCCATCACAGTGCTCCCAAATCCCACCTGAAAGACAGTCATCACTGGCTGATATTAGCAGACCAGTGCTTCAAGCTGTCACCTCTGATTTTACACTTTTCACTGAAGTCATGGAGATTTGGAAGCTATATTTAGATGTCTTCTCTTTTCTTCAGCAACAGGGTTGCCATGGAGATGTTGGTGAGGACAAGAAGGTGGGGACAGAGGGGGAGAAGAAGTTGAGGAATGAGAAGTGCCAGATTTGAAACAACCCCCACCAGCCCAGGAAGGTTTTAAATTCCTCCTAGGGCAAAAATTGCTGAACCTTGTTACCCAAAATGAGCCACTGGCACTGCCCAAAAGCATGGCCCTGCCATGCATCACTCGGTGCTTTGCCACAGCAGGTTTGAAGAGACCCAAGCAGCCAGTTTTTAGGCACTGCTCCTTTGGGAGAACATGCCCCCACTACCCTGAGCTTGCTGACCCTCGATTTGTGCCAAGCATTTACTGTGCTGGCAATGAAATAGGGCTTTCAAAAAAAGGTCAGATTAGTGCCCCTGGTTTCCAGCATGGGAGCCAGTATACATCAGTCCCCTGCGCCTGCCTAGATCTCCCTCCTGGCTCCTGCATGTGACAGCACCCCCAGATTTCAGTGTTCAAAGCATATAAAAAAATGGCTGGGAGTGAAGTAAACTTTTCTCATAGCAAATATTTCCAGACACCATCCTCACAAATCCTTCTTTCCTGTCCCCACGCACCCATGCAGACAGAGCTTTTGGCTCAGCAGGGTGGCGTCCAGTCCAGCCATTAGAGCTGCAGTACCTTCAACAGAGCAGCAAGGCAGCAACCCAGAGGAAATTAATGAGCTGCAAACAATGCAGTGCAGCTGCCAGCCTGAAATGAGCCTGCTCTGCACGCTGCAGATACAATTATTACATACGAACAAAAGAAGCTGGAGCTGGCTCTGGTCACAGGCTTCTTGTGACTAAGATAAGGGAGAGAACACCCAATTGCCACAGCAACATCAAAGTTGTACATTCAACCATTTACACAGAGCCACAATAGTGCATTTTTATCCAAGGCCCTCTGCATTTGACAGGGCTCACAGTTCTCTTCTGTAGCACTGAAAATAGGGTAGAGGATACTCAGTTACACCATTTCATTTCACTTCACTCTTTAAGGCTGTTTTACTTCTGTTTCTTATTGAATAAAAACACACTGGGAAAACCAGACAGAACTATTTGTGAACTTCTAGGAGCTAATGTCTCAGGAGAAGCTGCAAGCCAGCCCTGCTGGGCTAGTACTTCTAGAATCCAGAGCTCTGGACCATAAAATAGCCACCTCCTTATTCATAAACTGATCAGAAATCATGTTATCAGTCAGCTTTACAGCAAAGGAGAGCATTTCAGAAGGGTTAAATCCAGCGGCAGGACAACCTTCACGCCTCGCTTTATTATACTGATGACCCAGCTTCAACTCCCAGAGTTTTGGCTGCCAGTCGACCCCTGCATCACCACAGCTGGTCCTCCTGAAGCATAGCCCAGCTCAGCCAGAGAACAGAATGAGAGCTGCATGCTGGCATGACCCCAACAAACAGAACAAACACATCATAGCCTGCCCAGGCAGGCCTTCTTTAATTGACATAGTCCTCCATCATCTGACTGCTATAATCTCCACCCTAACTCTTAGCCCCATCTCAGCCTTCACGTGCGGATACCACTTTGAGGGAAGTGCTTTTGGAAAAGCCTGCTGGCTGATCCACATCAGAGATGGCTTGAACTCCTCCAGGGCTCCCAGGCTGACAGAAGTGTCTGCCTGCCCTTTTTACAAGAGTTAGCGCTAAGGACCCTCACCCATCCTAAAAGCTTGACCTACCCTCAACCCAACATGCTCCTCAACTTATGTTATCCTTATTACCTTCTTATGTTGCCCTTCTTGCCATCTAAGCTCTCCTATTACATACAAATCCCTCAACAACACATACTTTAATAAATTATGTTCCATCTTCTCCCTTTCAAGTTTTGATAGCGTCGCTGAACAACTGTTTGACTTGACCTGTCCTGACAGAGCATGGCCACGTTCCTGATATACTTTGGCACATATCCTATCATGTTCCCACTGAGTGTTGTGTTTGAAGGCTGATCTCACACACTTCTCTCTATCTGCTTAGAAACATAGCCCAATAACAAAAAATAACCATTCTCCCAGTCCTGGTCTTTCACACAGCTTGGTGGTTCAGCATGTCCTTGGGAGTTCAGTAACATGACAATTGCTCTGAAGACTCATGCAGACCTCTACAATAAATCCCTTGTGGTTTGGGAGGGGGGGGGGGAGGGGGGGGGGTTTCCTTTAATGAGATCCCCCTTTGACCCCATACCCCTCTCCCATTAAAATTGTAACCGTCCATCAAGTGTTCACAGATTCACAGATGTTAGGGGTTGGAAGGGACCTAGAAGATCATCCAGTCCAACTCCCCTGCCAGAGCAGGATCACCCAGACCAGTTCTTTTAATGATGGGACCAAGAAGACTTTTTAGGACTTGAAAACCCAAGATAAAGAGCTTCTGAAGAAAAAGGAAAAGGTGTGCTTGGTTTATTTTTTTTTCCAAGTTGATTTTGATTTTTTCTGAAAGAAAGTCCCATCCCAGCTCTCTGCCCAGCCAGAATATAATTGGGTTGCAATGCTATTGGTGCCTGAGCATCACTCCCCACTCACTGCTCCAGCCTCCGCTTTCTTCCAGCTTGCTTCGCATGTGCTCTGCAGTGAGTGTCAGCGCTCTTACAAGGAAACCGCTATACGTCGGGGAGACTGTCAGGAGCAGGAGCCTTCTATGCTGTTTATCTGCTTACTGGGGTGTCTGTCTGTGTTTATCAGTGGCTTATTCTGTTTTTCAGATGCTATCCCTACCTCTGCTCCCTGCCTCTCTGCCATCACATAGCTTGCCCCCTCCCCCATCTTCTTCCTTCACCACACTTGAAAGACATGGGAGTAAAATGTTTCCAGAGAAATAAACTCTCTCCAAATGCTAAAATCCCCTCAAACTGATGCTGATCATCTACAGACTGGATCTGAAAACACACCTCATTGGTGTGAGGTATTGCCAGCTCTTTAAAAAGCAGTGATAGCAACAGCCCTCACTAGCCCTTGGAGCTTCACATATTATTCTGCTCTGATGGAGTGTGACTGTACAGCATGGCAGCGTTGAATTCTATTTTAATTTTAGCCCAACTGCTCCAGATCAAATTTTCACAGCCTCCAAAGAAAGAAATTACTTTTATTAGAGACAAGAGTTATTAGCTTACAGTCAAGCTGGACTCTTTCCTTCTCATGCCTCAGCACAAATAATAACACTTTTGCAGGCTAAATGAGCATCTTCTGGCCATCTGTGAAACCCACTGAAAACTGTAAGATTGCCCAGGTGTAATTTAGGATAAGATCTGGGTTTTGGAGCATATAGTACTGCTGGGACTCAGTGCTGACAGAGAGAGGGGGGCCCAAAAAAAGAGACAAGAAATTCTGCTAGTGCTGAGGGACACCAAGACCACCTTTTTCGCTTTCCACTGCCAGAAAACCCTCATTTGAAATGACTAATAGTGAACATGTGGGGTGGGCTTTTTGGAGGTTTGGTCGGTTTTGTTGTTTTGTTTGTGTGGGGGTTGTATGGGGTTTTTTTGCCTTTTTTTAATTATTGGAAATTTTTTTGTTTGGTTTTGGGTTTGTTTGTTTTTTACAGTAAGTGCAGTTTTCACATCTTTCACAGAATCACAGAAAGTTAGGGGTTGGAAGGGAACTAGAAAATAATCTAGTCCAACCCCGCTGCCAGAGCAGGATCACCTAGACCAAGGCACACAGAAACAGATCCAGGTGGGTCTTAAATGTCTCCAGAGAAGGAGACTCCACACCCTCCCTGGGCAGCCTGTTCCAGAGCTCTGTCACCCTCACTGTTTCTGAAAAAGTTTTTCCTTGTGTTGACCCTAAACCTCTTGTGCTCCAACTTACTCCCACTGCCTCTTGTCCTGTCATTGGATGACATTCAGAAGAGTCTGGCTCCATCCTCCCTACACTCACCCTTAACATATTTATAGACATTAATGAGGTCCTCCCTCAGTCTCCTCCAGGTAAAAAAGCCCCATCTCTCTCAGCCTCTCCTCATAAGGGAGATGCTCCACTCCATCATCTTGGTAGCCCTGAGCTGGACTCTCTCCAGTAAATCTCTGTCTTCTGAACTGGGGTGCCCAAAACTGGACACAGTACTCGAGGTGGGTTCTCACCGATACAGAGTAGAGGGGGAGGAGAACCTCCCTTGACCTGCTGGCCATACTTCTTATGCATCCCAGGATGCCATTGGCCTTCCAGGCTGCAAGGGCACATTGTTGGCTCACTGCAATCCTCCTGTCCACCTGACCCCCAGGTCCCTTTCTCCAGAGCTGCTCTCCAATAGATCAGCCCCCACTGATCTATTGTACTGATCATGTACTGATACATGAGGTTGTTCTTCCCCAGACGCAGCACTTTCCACTTGCTCTTGTTAAATTTCATTCAATTTCTCTCTGCCCAGCTCTCCAACCTGTCCAGGTTTCTCTGGATGGCAGCACAGCCTGCTTCAATGCCTTCTTCAATCAGAGAGATGGTCTCAAATCCAGTCCTTCCAAAAATGGACTCAGGCAAGATTACACCCACAACTAGTTTCACACTGAGCATCTATGACACCACCTAGCTCCATTTCCTCCTTTTGGGGGCTATGTGCTTATATGTGGCATTGCTTTCCCCAAAATATTCATGGCTAGGAGTGCAGTGCTGTTCTTAAGCTGCACTCAGATGAGTTTCTTTCTACCCCTCCAGGTGTTAAGGTTTTGCTCAAGTCAAGATGAATTTATCATCTTTAGCCTAATAAGAGACCCCTGTCATTTGAAGCCCCTGGCGTTCTGGAGAGCTATGCCACAACCCAAAAGCTTCCTTGGTCATTAAGGCCAACTCTGCATGCTGCATCTCCCCCGTGCCTAGATCTAGCAACAACAGGGGCTGCCAAGAGCTGTCTGGCCCATAAGAGCTTTCCTGAAGAGGACATCTCCCTGAGGGCACTGGACATGCTTAGTTTGGAGAAGATGAGGCTAAGAGGGGACCTCATTGCCCTCTACAACTACCTGAAAGGATGTAATAAAGAGGTGGGTGTTGGCCTGTTCTCCTTAATTAGTAATGACAGAAGCAGGGGAAATGGCCTGAAGTTGCAGCAGGGGAGGTTGAGATTAGATATTGGGAAGAAATTCTTTATTGAGAGAGTGATGAGATACTGGAACAGCCTGCCTAGGGAGGTGGTTGAATCACCATCCCTGGAGGCATTTAAGAAAGTAATTGACAAGGTGCTTCAGGACATGCTCTAAGAGCAGGAATGTGTTTTGTGTGGAGTTTTGTTTTTTTGGTGGCTTTGTTTGTTCAGTGTTTTGGGGTTGGGTTTTTTTAGGTATGGTTGGACTCAGTGATCTAAGTCCAGATCCAACCATATTTATTCTGTGATTGTGATCCCCTTTGGCCAGTGGTGGTTCCTGGCAGACCTCCATCAAGACTAAGTATAAGGCACATCCCAGTTCCTTTCTGCCTGCGTTATGCAACCACTGCCGGCTAAAAATGCAGCCACAGCCCCTGCAGCCCCAGCCAGGCGAGATGCAGATTAAATGATGCTTCCATGGCAACAGGCTTCATTCGGCAGGGACCGGGATGCAGGGGACAGGAATGCTTGGGAGAAAGATGCTCCTCAGCCAGAGGAGATCTGTACAGTTAAAAGCTTGCAGCAATGGGGTTTGGGTTTTTTGTCCTCACTGGTATTAATAAAATTGCTGAGTGTTCAGTTCAGTCAGCTGCAGCCAAAGAGCTGTGTAGTATTTTTAACAGACAAACCTGGACCTATTTTGGTCATAAGGATAAATATTTACTAGTCAGCTTTAATTAAACTCAGTCACCCACAGGCAGAAATGTTAAAAACGGGATAAATCAAGGAGCCTGTTTCAGTCTACAATACTATAAACAACCCTTTTAGTAAAATAAAATGGGTTTCTGCC
The DNA here is from genome assembly GCA_013401355.1 of Ceyx cyanopectus. Taxonomy (NCBI): domain Eukaryota; kingdom Metazoa; phylum Chordata; class Aves; order Coraciiformes; family Alcedinidae; genus Ceyx; species Ceyx cyanopectus. Next base: position 17,766 of record VYZU01056247.1, on the reverse strand, counting down.
AGAGTTCACAAAATACAGTGGTAGAACTGGCCAATGTGGAGCCAGGAGACACGAGGACAGCTAAGGTCATGGATGAAGTGACAGTGGTTTATGTTTCATGGCTGATGTCCTCTGTGCCGGTACAGGAGAGGGGGAGGAAAAAACCAGAGAAAAAACCCAACACTGCTGATGAAAAAAAAATGGGATAAAAATATGTTGTAAGCTTGGCTTTCAAAGAAGAATAAAGCCGAGACTATTGCCCTCATACTGATCCTCCTACACTGTGTGCAAAAGTAAGGACACATACCAGACAAAATCCCACTTTGGTGTGCACAGCTCTAAGTATTAGAACAGCAAGGACTGTCCTGTGGCTGATGAGTGTTTAGGGATCCATGGATTATTTCTGTGAAATGTGGAAAATACCTTGGAAAAGCTAGCCTATTACTAGTTGGTTAAAGTTGCTATTCAGAGAGTGGCACCTTTGCTGGAAAATGCTCATGCGGTCACATATAAAAGCCTCTGTTTCCATTATAAATGTATGGTATGCTTCCAAAATGCAGGTTTAATTTATTTTTTTTTAAGGAATTTATTCTTATTTCCTTAGCAGAGTGATATACCACTTTGTATTGGGACACTGCTTCCTATCAAAGGGCCAGGAAGAATAAACATGACTCAAAAATTAATGGTAAACATTAACATTTTCAGTCCAGTTATGAGACACCAAGGCATGGAAAATATCACAGGGAAAAGGAAGGAATGCCCAGCCTCAGCTCAAAATCTACATATTTAGCACTGGGAACATATAAATCAATGCACTCAGAACTGCAGCTAGGTATTGAAAATTCTGGCCAAAATCAGGCGCCTCTAAAATAAAGTTCCCCTAAAATCAAGCACCTCAGACAGGTCCTGACCATCTGTGGCCACCAAGCTGGAAAGAAAGCAGTTTGTTCAGCTGTTCTGCTTCCTTCCCATTTCTTGTGGCACAAGGATGCTTAGCTGTAACCTCACCATCAATTTCACCCCAGGTTGCACACAAAAGGGTTGCCTCAGTGGCACTGGGGCTCACACTGGTTCCGTAAAGCCAGTATCTGGAGCTCTCTTGTCTCTCAACTGCCTTCTCCTCTTGGGAAAGGTGATGGTTGTCCTGCACTTGGGTCACAGCAACCTCACAAAACACTATGAGCTTAGGGAAGAGTGGCTGGAAAGCTGCCTGGTGGAAAAGGGATTTTGGTTGACAGCCAGCTGAGTGTGAGCCAGCAGTATGCTTAGGTGGCCAAGAAAGCCAATAGTGTCCTGGCTTGTATTAGCAATAGTGTGGCCAGCAGGACTAGGGCAGTGATTGTACCTCTGTACTCAGCACTGGTGAGGCCACACCTTGAGTACTGTATTCAGTTATGGGGACCCTCACTACAGGAAAGACATTGAGCTGATGGAGTGAGTTCAGAGAAGAGCAACCAAGCTGGTGAACGGCCTGGAGAACAAGTCTTACGAGGAACAGTGAGGGATGTGGGGTTGTTTAGTCTGTAGAAAAGGAGGTTCTCTAGAGCTACCTGAAAGGAGTCTGGAGTGAGGTGGGGGTTGGTCTGTCCTCCCAAGTAACAAGTGATGAGAGGAAACTTTCAAGTTTTACCAGGGAAGCTTTAGGTTAACATTCAAGAAATATTTCTTCAATAAAAGGGTTGTCAAGCCCTGGAACTGGCTGCCCAGGATAGTAGAGTCACCATCTGTGGAGATATTTAAAAGATATGTAGATGTGGCACTTAAGGACATGGTTTAGTGGTGGACTTGGTATTGCTCCGTTAATAACTGGACTCTATGGTCTTAAGTGTCTTTTCCCATGTAAGTGATTCTATGCACAGATTAGCCCATACAGACCTGCTTTCTCAGGAAATCATAGTCTAAACCACAGTGGCCACACATCCTCACGACTTTCCTCCTTTCCCCTTGACAGTTCTCTAAAAAATAATTTTTGACACAAAATAGGCCTGGGCAGTCATTTTGCACAGTACAGCAATGCACTTCAAACCCAAACTCATTACCCCACTGATTTCTGAAGTAAGTGAGCTGGAAAAGCTCTGTATGCCCTTCTCTGGGATGATGGTGAGAGGAAAAAGTTTGTGCAGCATCTCCTTGATCAAAGGAGGTGGCTGGGCTGTGGGAGTACAGCGCTGGTGGGGTATGACAAAGTCAGCCATGTCCATACCTTCACTTAGATGAAGGGCAAGATTTATTTAAAATTACAGCACAATCCAGTATCATTCCCTATAATATGGAATTAAATCATGAATGGCACACGATAAGAGCACAGGCCATTTCAAGCTCCTTAGCTTAACCCAGATTTCCTAATCAGAGGAATAGCAGTACTGGAGATGCCACCATGTGGTCTTTGCTCTGCCTCTACCAGTGTCCTCCTTTGCAACTCCAAGAAAGCCACTGCTTTCCCCACTTATGAAATGAGAACAAGGGCTCCTTTGCCTCTGAACGTGAATGCATTAATATTTCAAGATGCTTCAATTAGGGGGGTGAGAACACTTGAAATGCATAAACAAACAGAAGTAAGGTTTTTAAAGAGAGGTAATATGCTTTACTAGCTTGGCTAATATTGCTGTATGAGCTTCTAAGCATAAGGGATTTGTGCCCAAAATATACTCTGCTTTAAATTTGGGATTTCTGTTTAAGCCTGTGAAAAACTTTGCATTGCTTCCAATTGCCTTTTCCTGGGAACTCATACCAATCAGCTGCGCTCATATTTCCTCTCCCTAGAGACTTTGCCACTCTCATATCCTTAGGCCATCACAGTTTGCAACAACATAAATAGCTAATTAACTTTTTACTTAAAAGTAAGAAAGCAATCAAGCCAGCATCCTCATCAACATCTAGAAATACTTCATCACTCCACCACAGCTTAAGCGTCGGACAACCCAAGATGCAACCTAAAATATTTGCTGGAACAATATATTCCACCATTATTGCACTATATTTGTAGTTCCAGTCATAGAGAAAACAGCACACTAAGGTAATTTGCTCTATAATCACCCTCCTTGCTAAAGATCATACAACCTCGTGAAACAAACATCAACTTACAGGAGATGGAGAAACATGGAACATAATCATAATAGGCCAAAGCTTTAAGAAGGTTCTTGAGTGTCTATTGAGTCTTTAACAGGACTGAGGAGAGCCTGCCTGAGAAAAGCTCCTGTAAAAAGCAACCTCAGTCTCACAGCAAGTGTATGTGTTAGCTTTTAAGACACAAGAAGGTGCTCCTTGTCTCTTTAAAAGAGCACAAGCCCAGGAGAATCTACCAAACAGCAGAAAAGCAGGGTATATTTGCAGATGAGCAGTCACCCTGAAGGAACTGGAACCATCTAAGCCAGAGAGACTACCTCACAGAGCCCAGGGCTCCACCCTGGAGAAGAGCAGCAGCAAAGATGCCCCAGAGGGAGCATCCCGAACCACCATCTCTTTTGCCTCCCCTCCTCCTGCCACACTGCTGAGCACTGTCACTCTAAGACAGACTGGAAATTTCACTTACTCAAAATAACACCTTTTTTGGCCCCAAAGGAACTCACAGGTTTTGCTGAGGGTTGATTTCACACCTCACAGTGAGGATGAGAGCACTGGCAGGTTTCCACCTCACCAGGTAGCTCAGTCACCTGGCCTCAGATATCCTCCATGCTTTTTTGAGTTCTCTCTTTTTCCAGGATTTTTCCTTAGGGATGCTCTTAGCAGGATAATCTTCCTGGACACTGGCCCTATTTTCCTTCTCTTTCGCCACTTCCTGGCTCTCCTCCCAGCAGATCCTGGACAAGGCTCTCTGGATTCCCATGGGACTGGAGACAGGCAAGGAGCTGCCAGTAAGAGAAATGAAGCTGTCAGGAGGGGACAAACTTGTTTTCCACAGACCTTCTCTCTCTGCTGGAAGGAAAGTGTCTGGCACTGAGGCAGGGGCATGTGGGACATAGTCTCAACTCCTTCATCCATTCAGGAATCCTGCTACATCCTCAGCTCTCGCAAACCAAAAAGTCAGCAGATCTATCAAGAATTATAAAACCTAGCCGCAGACCCCCAGAACTCTGCTTGTTATGAATTAGGTTTGCTGGCAAAGCTTTCAGGCTTGCTGTGAATAGGAAGGCCACAGCCATTTTTAGCAATCTGGTCTTTTACAGGATCCCTAGCATCTTGACATCTCACAAATGTTCATGCATTTACCCTTGCAGCATGCCAGTGAGAGAGGAACTCAAGCAAGAATTAAGGCAGGAGCTCTGGGTCCCATTCACAGTGCCCAGCAGGCATCACAGAGCTCCTGGCCACCAGCTGCCGTGAGGGGAAGACACTCTCATAGACAAAGATTGCTGTTGAAGGCATCTAGGGATGGAAAAGGATTCCAGAATATGACCAGGGGCTGACGCCTTCAACGAGACTGTCCAGAGAGATTTTGGTAGCGGAAGCTCCCACCCCATAAAGCAGAAGCGTGCATAGCTACCCACAGCTGCATTAGCCCATCAGGAACAAATCCCTCTGATAAGCGCCATGTTGGTTCCTGGACAAGAAACCCGGTATAGTCAGAACAACCTACCAGGGTTAGATTTAACTGATTGAACATGCAAGTTATTAAACTTACCTATCTAAAATGCTTGCCCCTAGTTTGGAGCTCTCAAAGATGGGCCCAAGTAATGGAGAACACGCTATAGTTTTGAACCACTCACAAATTAATCTCTACTACTTTACTGTACTTAGAATCATAGAATGTTAGGGGTTGGAAGGGACCTAGAAGATCATCTAGTCCAACCCCCCCACCAGAGCAGGATCACCTAAACTAAGTCACCCAGGAACACATCCAAGCAGGTCTTGAGTGTCTCCAGAGAAGGAGACTCCACAACCTCCCCCTGGGCAGCCTGTTCCAGAGCTCTGTCACCCTCACTGTGAAAAAGTTTTTCCTTGTGTTTACCCTAAACCTCTTGTGCCACAGCTTGCACCCACTGCCTCTTGTCCTGTCATTGGATGACATTCGGAAGAGTTTGGCTCCATCCTCCCTACATTCACCCTTAACGTATTTATAGATATTAATGATGTCCCCCCTCAGTCTTCTACAGGCTAAAGAGCCCCAGCTCTCTCAGCCTCTCCTCATAAGGGAGATGCTCCACTCCATCATCTTGGTAGTCCTGCACTGGACTCTCTCCAGTAAATCTCTGTCTTTTCTGAATTGGGGTACATTTTTCTTTGTTATTTAATTTTATGAACAGGCACACAATCTGGTGTGCGAGCTGCAAAGGGAAGCCTGTAGTAGATCATCCCCTCCTTGCAGGATGCTGTTGCATTTGTGACTGGCAACAGAAGAAAGAGGGATAATAAAATCCTTGCTTGCTTTTCACCCCTGCCCTACTCTGGATTTTAGGCGAGTTAGAGATGAAGCTTCTGTTGAAGCGTGCTCAACAAGCAACTTCAGTCTGCACCTCACATGTAAGTGATTCTCTCATCTTGAGTCCTGATCATCTCTGGAGAACAGCCTGACAGAAATACCAAAGGTGACATATTTGTAGTGTACATTGGATAAAAACCTATCTTCTGCATAAGGTAGCTAAGAGGCAATGGCTAACCTAAGCTTCATCTTACTACCCAAAATAAATAGGCAGAAGAAGAATAGGCAGAAGCCCTGTTAGCTCTTGTTTTGTGAAAAGGAAATACAAATAATCTCATGATGGAAGAGGAGGAAATAGACAAAGAATAAAGCAGCAACAACAGAAAACCTACAGGCTGAGTGAGAAACAAGATTCAGTCTATGCAAATATCTGGCTCTCACCATGTTCTCTTATCTCAGCCAGCTCAATACTGGGGCTGGGGACTTGCTTTTGTCCTTTGGGGGTTTATTTTTAAATCTAACTGCTCAGGTTAAATGGAGCACCATATATCTAAGCTGTCAAAAGAAAAATCATTATCTTGAACTCTAAAGAAGACACTCCTAAGCGCTTGTACCAGCTCCCACATAACAGCTAGTATGTCACACTCTCTTCCCACCCCACGTTAGAAACCCACCCCCTGCTTTAACATATTTTTCTGAAGAAGCTGAGCATGAACTCATCAAAGACATTTTTTCTGGTAAGCTCAATGGGAGGAAAAAAAAAAATCTCACATAAACAAGTTGAAATTGTGTCCACTCCTACACACACCCAAGAAGCCTGATGAGTTCTTCTAGGGATAAGAGTAACCTCTGCTTGCAGCAAGGTGGATATGCAGTCTCTTTTTATCTTAATCCACAGCAAAAACAAGCTGCAAGGCTGAGTTTATTGCTCTGTCTGGTATCTTCTCATTTGGCTCTAATCCCCTTCAATATATATGCAGTGTTTCAAATGCTCTTGCGGAGATGGGGCTCTTTGGAAGACCTGACATTTTTATAGTCCTGGCAAGCCATCCATTTCTATTTAATTTAGTTCTTGACACAAATAAATATTAGGCACTGAGATTTACATATGGGTAGACTGGCCAATATTTCAAGCTTGCATGCTGAGAGCTGCATCTGTACTGAAATCCATGCTATAAGTGATGTCAAGTTACTCATATTGGCTAACACTAGCTAGACTAGGGACTCCTAGTAACTTAGCCACAGAAGCATCAAGCTCCCTACAGTCTCAAAGCTACCTGAAAATCCGAGGAAAAAATATTTGACTGCATTGGTCTCTAAGGTACGATAACCATTTAAAACCTCACAAGTCTCCTTTGACGCAGGAGAAGTAGTCACAAAACAGACACGTCCATAGAGGTTTTACCATCTCTGCACCCCAGCCACTCCACAGGATGCTACACAGACATAGTTCCAGCTTTCTCTTCATATTTATAACCTTGTTACCTCTGCTTGAAGGTTTGGCTGTAGCTCCTCCAGATTGCTCACTCCGGTACACAAAATCCCCACCAGACCTAGATGAAGAATATCCTTGAAGTCAGAAGCTAGCTAGTGTTTACACCACCATAGCTGCCTCCCTTACCACTGCAGCAGAGAAAAGGAGAGTGAAAGCAGGCAGCACTTGGTTATCTCCCCAGCTGACACCAGTTAAGGCAAGCCCTGCCCACTCCCACCTGGGCTATGAGATGAAAAATCATCCTACAGGGAAAAGATGGGAAGGTCTCTTCAAGCCTTCCTCAGCCCAAAGTGCTGTGCTTGAACTCTGAGTGGCTGCCCTCTGGATTGGTATTCTCATTTCCCATCTAGATATAAAATTGTTTCTTCCCAGGGCTCTGTTGTGGTCCCAGGTGCAGAGTTTCACAGCTATAGACTGGAGTTGACTTTCCTTGCTAGCTGCACTGCAACAGAAAGGGACAAAAGCAAAGGGAGAGAGCAGGTTCATGAGACGCATGGCTACACAGAAGATGGGTATGTAAGTGAAGTGATTTCCTAAGAAAAGTGATAGACTGGCTTTCAGAAAAACACACAGGTCTAATCAGCACACTGCCTTATTCACTAGACCTGTGTCCCTATCAGCCATGTTCAGGACTCTAGATGTAATCCCAAAACTTTGACAGTGTGATTCAGAGGTGTTCTCCCACAGCTCCTGGGAGCACACATCAGGCAGTGGCCTTGCAATGTGCTCCTGTGGCAGAGAAGGACAATGGTATCCTGGCAGCATTAAGAAGTGTATTGCCAGCAGGTCAAAGGAGTTGATCTTTCCTTTCTACTCAGTACTGCTGAGGCCACAACTGGAGTGCTGGGCCCAGTTCTAGGCTCCCCAGCACAAGCAAGATAGGGACACAGAACCATAATATTTTTCAAGTTGAAAGAGATGCATAAGGATTGTCAAGCCCAACTCCCTGCTTCTTGCAGGACATACTGGAGAGAATCCAACAAAAGGCCACAAGGAGAATTATGGGACTGGAACATCTCTCCTGTGTGGAAAGGCTGAGAGAGGTGGAATTCTGCAGCCTGGAGAAGAGAAAGCTCAGGGAGATCTTATCAATGTATATAAATATCTGAAGGGAGGGTGCAAAAAGGACAAAGCCAGGCTCTTTTCAATGGTGCCCAGTGATAGGACCAGAAGCAATGGGCACAGACTGAAAGATAGGAGGTTGCCTCTGAACATCAGAAAACATTTTTTTTCTTTACTGTCATGGTGACTGGGAACTGGCACAAGCTGCCCAGAGTGATTGTGGAGTCTCCATCCTCGAAAACAACCAAAAGTTCTCTGGACAAGTTCCTAGGTAACTGGCTCTAGGTGGCCCTCCTTGAGCAGAGGGATAGGACAAGATAAACTCCAGACTCAGCCACTCCGTGATTCTGTGAAAATGGCAAATAAGCAGGATGCTAAAATATCCAACTCTGTATCAATTGAGCAGTGTGAGACTCCTCCCTTCAGTGGAATAACCATTCCCCAAAGAGCACAATAAACCACACATGGCCCAGCAATGGTGGCATATGCTGAGAATACCTTAAGAGAACTATTACAAGCAAAGTAAGTATAAGGTGATGCTGTACAGGTCTGGGACTTGTGCAATGGTGTGCAAGATTCAAGCTGATGAGAATGATAATGTCTCTGGCTGTGAGCTGGTTGCACTGGCCTGCATGTGTTTAATCAACACATCTGTACCTATTTCCTTCAGTCCTGAAAATCCTTGTTATCCCACATCATAGAAACAGGGAATGGTCTCTCCCTGCTCATCTCATTCAGTGACAAGTCCTCAGGGGAAAGAGGACTGGTGACCCCTGTTCTGAGATGGATGAAACCACTGGATGGACTTCCACAAGCAGGTAAATTACTGCTTATCCCCTCTGTTCTAAAAGGAAAACACATCCTGCTTGTTATGAAGGCTGAAAATTGTTGAGAGAAAAGTAAAACCTTGCACTTCTGGGATCTGGAACTAGAACAGCCAATGCAGAGCAGTAAAAGGATGCTAAATATTTCAGCAACTGAAAGAAAGGCCAAGTTATTAAAAATCCATATGGCAGACAGTGGCTCTTAGACTATGGCCTGTAGGGTACTGGTGGCCTGCAGAGTGTCCCTACGAGGTTGCCAGACCGGCTGCTGTTGCAATGGCAAACATCTGTCAGCTTTTAAACAGTGACCTGTTCTGCTCCCTCTACTGCTATCCAAGATTCACAGAGTTTATCAAGACTGTTTTTGACCAGATGGGCTAAACCAGCTGAGCCTGGGCCTGCCTGTCTATACTGGGCTCCTCTGCGGCTCCTTTTGATGGCTGATTTGAAATGTGTAAAGGGAGCCACAAAAAATGCCAGGCAGAGGACTACAGACAAGGAGCACTGCAACTCATCTATCAAAGGGTTATGTAAAGAAAGTGAGCAAACAGTGTAAGTGTCATGTTGCTCAGAGTGCTCTAACCAGGCAGCTGCATGCACTGCTCTGCGAAGATTTTCACCTCTTCCTTTCATGTTTGCTATTATTTCCTTTTTGAATAATTAGCCTTGGTATTGTATCTACCTCAGGGAAGGAAAGGGATCAAGAACTTGAGAAGCTGGAAGAGGAGAGGAAGATGATGGGAAAGCTAAAAATGTCAAGAGGATCAGCTCAAGGAAGTCCCCAGTTGCCATCCTGGTGGATGATTTTCAAAAGCAAAAGGAGAGGAACTCCCAACCACCCTTCATTTTCATCTCACTTTGAAAAGCTCCGTTACATGGTTAATCTGAATAAATGCATCTCTGATAAAAAATCCTGACCTGAAATCTTGTAAGAACAAGGTCTCTTACGATTCTTTAACTTGAGGGCCAGAAAATCCACATGAGCAGCCTTCATCTATTCAGGGTCTGTTAGTGCCTTCCAGCCCTTCATTAAGCAACATGACTAATGCTTGTCACGTGTGCTTTGTTATCACTCCCATCCTCCTCGCAGGCTCTGGATGCAGAAGGCTCTGGATGAAGCACAGAGTTTTGTCTTGGTAGGTCTTAGTTGTTTCCTTTTTCCAAGGTACTCATTGCTGTGTGATCCTGTTTGCCACAGCAAGCCTCAGGAAGGCATTTAGAGAGGGAGGTAGCAATGTCTGGGAAGGTCCCTTGCTCCTGTGCCACTGCCTGACATGGGCTGTGCCTGGCAGCGTAGATGTAATTTCCCTTAACCTTGGTGTTTACAGTTCAAGCCTGGGGATCATTAACCACAAGTGTCACAATAATGTATTATAGATCCTGGGCATGGGATTAGAGTGGGAGATGCCTCTTGCTGGGAGACAGGACACCTATGTCTTGCAAACCAAGAAGGCTTTCCAGAACTCTGTGCCAAACACCTCGCGTGCCTAAGCGTAACTGACAGTGGGCTAATCTCACCTGGCACATCAAAACAGGCCAGCTCAACTCTAATTAATTCTTGAATCTCCTTCCTGATACACATAGTTTTAGATCAGGCATCTGAATTAAGCCAGGGCCGTTAAGAAGGGGCTTATCCACGGGTAGCATGTAAAGGGTTTTGTTTCTTTCTTCTCCGCGTGGGTAAACAAAATCGTGAAAATCCCAGCTACTTTGATTTGGTGACTGGAGGCACTAGGTGACCTTATCTCTCAACCAATCTTTGCAGTGACTCCATCTCCCTCCCCTTCTGTGCTAGGGCTGGCAGAGTGCTGCCGCTGGCATGCACAGTGAGTCAGCAGCCCCACAACTCCCCTATCACAGAAATGCTCCCACTACCACAGCCTCACTGCTCCCAGCTCTTCAACCAAGATGGGGCACCACAGCTTTGACTAAAAACATGCCTTATAAAGAGGCAGGTCCTCTAATGCAGCCAAAATGCCAGTCAAAATTGCTCTGTCTGGGTCAGGGTATATGTAGAGAGCTGGTCCCCACTGCAGGCAGCCTGCAGGAGCCTCACCGCAGGCTCCCCTCACCAGTCACCAGAGAGCTGAGCCACCTCTCCTTCTTGCAGGGCCTGCAGGGCTCTCCGGGTGATGGTGGGATGGTCATACAATATTTGTGAGAAGTTGAAATCAGTCAGTGAATGAGTGGTGTTTTTGGAGTTTCTCAGCCAATGCTCCTGCAAGTAAAATGTTATTATAGCAAGGAAAAAAATGCTCTCTGAACTTTTGTTGCTAGCATCTGAACTGGACCTCACTCCTGAGAGTTCAAAGATGCTTCTCTAGCTTTTTAACTTTTCACTGCTCTTTGCAGTTCGACACCAGGACAGTGAAAAGGCTACACGGACTGACACTGTTTCCACAGTGTGCAGATTGTGTTCAGAATCATCCTGGCAACACCAAGCCTCTTGAAATGAAGTTCCAACCTCAGTCTCTCTGAAGAGATCTGAACTCATTTAAACACTCCCAATTCTGGCTATGCTTTTAATCAGACCCTTTTTGATCACCTTTAGGGCTTACTGCCTTTGTTCTGCAGCCAGGAGAATGTCCCATATTTTTATCCTGCTCTGACTTCAGCCATAGTCACTGGTTCTTTTCAGACTGAGAAGCACTACCTGGTAAGAACCAAAACCAAGCCTTCTGTATTTTCTTTGTATGGATCCAGGTAGTCCTACAGTAATGAGGCTTCCACTGCATTTCCATCACAGCTCAGCCACCATGCCTCACTGGTCCTCTAATTAGGATATTTCTGAGAGAAGGTGGGCTGAACTCTGCCCCATCACCAACAGTGGTGGTGTGGCTTTTTGTCTATCTCTCCTGACATCCCCTACAAGGTTTGGATGCCTCTAAAAGGAGTCAGACCACCTGATGGACTTCTGTGGTTTAACTTGCTCTCCAGGCTGGCAACCAGATACTGTCCTTTAATGGCCAAACACATTCTCCCAAGAGGAGATGCCACCAGGAAAACACCCTCCCTTTTAACTTGTGCAGGAGGCGTTGAGAGTCTTCTAACATTGATACAAGGAAATACCATAAAATTAGCCATACTACTTCTTAGTAGTTTGTACTCACTGTTACTGACTTTGTCCATACAATAAATTGTACTGGCTTAATTAAAACAGGGTTAAAATCTATCTGATAGGCTTAAACTGGTGCAAACCACAGTAGAGACACTAAGCAGATCCCTAGGTTTCTTGTATGTTTAAAGAAATGACATAATTGACTAAAAATTTGCTCCTTGGTGTACAGACAAGCTAGAAGGCTGCTCTAGTATTAGCATCGAGATTTGAAAAAATGCAATACCCTGTTTAAGGGTTACCTGTGCTAGATCTGACTGTTGATCATCTTTTTAAACAACAGTCTATTATGATCACTGTTAGTGGAAAGGGCTACATAAAACATAAAAAAATATTAAAATATTCCCATCAGTCTTCTAAGATTCCAATTATAGCTCTGAAATTCATATTGGTCTCAGAATTCGACTCTACATTCCATCCCCTGCTGTAAATTCACTCCTATAATCAAACCTGTCTCAGTGGCACACACTTTAGTTTGATCTTGTGACTCCCTCCAGTATTTGCTCCTATGCTAACACATTACATTCTGGACAACATATTAAGCTGTGATGTAACATCAGGGTCACACAGATATGAGTAAGAAGCAATATGAAAGTCCACGAGTACCCTGATCCTTTGCTGCTGCCTGCACTTTGAGTTATTCATATTCTGCAAGGGCAGAAAGATGATACAGATTTCTTCTTAGAAGCCTGAACCATGATGTGATAATCAGACGCCAAAGGTTGGTTTTAGCCCAGAACAGAGGTGACTGCTGAGAAATCACTCAGAAAATTCTGACCCAGAGGGTTGGGGTGGAAAAGAGAGAGATATGCACCTGGTGTTCAAGTATAAGCACCCTGGAGAGCTGCACGTACAAACCTTTGGCAGCTCATAAAAAGCAGTCACCTACACATACGCCTACTCATCCCTGTGGTGCAGACTTCTAGACAAGAGGTAGTGCTTCTCTCTGGTACAAATGATAGGTGTGGAGATACACGCAGCAATGTATGCTAATGGAGTGTACCAACACTTACATCTACATGCTTAAACATCATCCTCACCAGGAGACATGGGATCTCCTGCCTGCCCACACTGTTTCCTTCAGGAGAGGATGTGCTGGTGTGCCAGCCTGAAGTGCCTTTAGCAGCAGCACCTCCCACCAATGGGTGAAGGATAGGGGTCAACCATGAGGCAGAACATCTTCTTTACTCCTTATTCCTGTCCAAGAGGCCAGGGTGAAGAGGAACACAAGGCAGGAGGAGGCAGAAGGATGCTGGATTCACCAAACCAAGTGGCCTCCACAGGCTTGGCTTTGGAGAGTATAGTGGGAAACTTGCATAGGGAGCAAACCATCCATTTTTCCTAAGGTCTGAGGATTGAAACCAACAGCAGGAAAGAAAAAGTAAGGAGTCTGTGAGGTTTTTATGGTATAGACCAATCTATGCTGCAGTTCCATGCAGATGGAAGGGATGAACAACAACAGCTTGGTACCACTGTACAGATGGGGTTCCACTGCTGCTCCACCCTTTCTGGTCTGAAGGATACAGATAGATAGGTCTGAGCCACAGAAAAGAAACTATACCTCACAATGAGAACAGCATTAAATCCATGATCTCCACCCCCTGCCCCCCCCTCCAAAAAACAAAACAAAACAAAAGAAAAAAAAAAAAAGAATGAGAAATGATGAAACTTTGTCACTAGTGTCTATAGGTCTACATCAGACAAGAGTTTGGGCAAAGCTGGGTTTTAATAACTCCCATAAAAGGCTCTCAAGACAACTCTTTCCACCAACTTTAATCTGGGATACCTACCCAGGCCCAGACAGCACTTATGCAGGCTCTACCTCCACTCCTATCATCATTTATTTAGGACACCTCTTGGAACAAACTATCCTCAGTCAGCCAGAGAGCAGATCACTCATAGAGATAACCATGACGCAGTTTTCAGACACAGAGCCAAACCTACTGAAAGTCCCAAAACGCTGCAGATCTCATGTTTTTATTCCTTATTTCAGAGCAAGGATGCTCAGATCTTGATATAGAGTGGCCAGAAATGTAAAGTTGTTGGTCTCTGTGTTGGTCATGTTGGATCAGCATGTGATGATACTGGGCCACTGCAGAGTGAAGCAACCTTGGCTTGCTTGGCACTGGACACAGACACTACTAAAGATCTGGGCCAGGCACTGAGAGACTGACCTGAGAACACTCTGGAGCGTTTGGCTCCTGGAAGACTAAGGAAAAAAAAAAAAAATCCTTAACATGCTTCTTGTTATCTTTTTTCTTATGGGCATTTTTGGCTCTCATGAATGTGAAATAAGCCTTTTCTACAAAGATGCAGATGATGCAGCTGGCAAAATTCTTCTTTGAACATGGTCAGGGAAAAGTAAGAAAAGGCATTTCCACAGGCTGCTCTGGTCCTTTTTGCATTGCCCACCATGCAGGGCCCTGAGCAAGCTGACCCACCTCCCCATGCTCCAGGCTGGATGGCTGGGTGGGGATGAGTCTAACAGGTCAATATGACATCCTAAGGTGCCTACAGGAAAACAGGATATTTATAAAACATAACTGCATGGAGTATCAGCTGTATTGCGCATCACCATGCTAGCTGCTACTTGCTTACATCCAGGTAAACAAAGAAGCCAAGAGTGCACAGCCGTTTCATTATATTAATTAAAGTGACTGGCATTTATACAGCACCAAAGCACTTTGAAAATCTTAATTAAGCTTTGCAGCCGCCCTGTAAGGGGAAACATGTTCCCAATTACAAACAGCAAAAAATGAGACACAGTGAAGTAAGCGACCTGCCAGCGTGCTTAGGAACAGAGTGGAAAAAGCAGGAAAGAATCCAAGAGCCCACTGCCTTCCCACCCCTTTCTCTAGCCATTGCTCCCTACTCTGTGTGCTACCACACAGGTCTAACCCTGACTGGGGACCTGTAGCTCAGGCAGCCACACAGGAATAGGAGTAACACCATCATAAAATGATGAAATGTTCTCCCATAACTAAAGATGCCCCAGGGATCTCTAAAATTTTTATTATTTTTCATCTATTGGAACTAGTGGAGAATCTACAGCCAAGGCTTCAGTACGCCTCCAAAGTTCATTTCACACCACCCAGGGCGAGTGATTTTTATTGCATTACCACGGGAGAAGACTGGGTGTCTGGGTACAGAGTTATTCCAACTGATAAATGTCTCCAGCAGCCAGAGGAGAAGCAGGAAGACCCTGTCCTCACCAGCTTGCATGGCCTGTCCACGGGGAAACCCCCATGTACACTCCCCACGATTGCACCAGCACTGGGGCAACACCAGACCCATGGGCTGCCTGCCCAGGCACCGCAGGCACCTCCAGCTGTCAGCATCGAGTGGTACAGGGGAAAGCAGGAAGCCCACTGTAACAACATCGAGGGGAGAGTCTCATTGGTTTGGGGGGAGAAGGAGGAGTGGGGAAGGGGCATCTTGGTGTTCTATGGCTGTGGCAGGGATGTGTTCCCATCTCTCTTCGGGTGGGACCTTGTACTGTAAAAGCAGTGCTCTGGAAGTAAACTCCTGCCTGAGGTAAACAAGTCTGACAGATATTTTGCACAAATAATTGAATTATTTTTAGATGCTCAACACATCCACTCGCAAGACAGCTAGCCACACAGAGACGAACGGATCTCACAGCTCTTACTAATCCACTGAAACAGCTAATCTTCTTAACCCTTGTAGCTCATTAATAATGGCAGACACATTATTTCCTTTGAAAAAAAAACACTACACATCATTACTTTTACCCCGACAATGTGCCCAAAGGAAGAAGATGTGCATCAGGTCTCTCTTTTTTTGTCTATTTTTTATTTAAGAGAAAGATGGGTCCAGATAGGATGCCAGCAGAAAGGGACAAGGACCTACCAAGTGGGAAAGTGCTCCCACAGCAAAGACCTTTCCTTTGCTGTTTTTTATGGCTTGACATATGCACAGACACGATTAATCCCTGCCAAAGTGAAACAGGGTCATCAGAAGCCATCCCAAAAGCATGATAGTTGCATTGAGAGATGTGAGGTTATTGTCCATGGGTCTCTAAGAGCCCCAAGCTTAAAAGCCAAAGACTTTTTGGCTGAGCATGGAAAAGAAACCCCTGCAGTCTCCTGTTTTTCTTTGAGTTTTCATTACTTTCACTAGAACAATCTGAACCATCTTATTTTGAAAGACAGCTCTGTCTCAGTGCTCTGCGTACTGTTTACTCTCAATGCTGCACTCACCCTTCACAAGAGCAAGGGTAGGATCCTTCACAAGAGCAAGTGTAGAGTCTGATTCCCAAAGGCTGTATCGTCATCTCTTTGTCTACAATACATGCTTTAAACAGGTCTGTGATATCTTATCAGTTAAATTAACCCTGTGAGATAAACAGTATATGTAAAAAAGATCCCTAAATACATGCATATACACGCTCACACAAAGCTCAGGGGGGACTAGGGCTGTATCTTGGGCTTTCCATTCTCCATATAGCCAGGATGCAAAGATAATACCCTGATATTTCAGTGCTGCTGAGAAAACATCCTAATATGGCTGTATTTCAACCAGCTCTATCAGCAAATCTGCAAAATTCCTGGAATTAGAATGAAAAGGATCACACAGCATATTCACAGTAGCAAACAGATGTTGCAGCATCCAGAAGTGATGCAAGAATTGCCCAGCCATGGAGGTTAGTATAGCTGTAGCAGTTTTACTGCTAAAAGATTTTGAAAAACCTCATGACTTCTTCAAAACAGAGTACTGTGCTTTTCTAAAGCCCTCGTTGCATAATACTTCCACATAACCACCTACCTGGGTGAATTTCTAGCAGAGTTAAGGTGTAGAGGCATGAGGCGGGGGGAGGGGCAGGGAGGAATATTTCTATGTCTCGTGAAATCTGCATAATGGATCTACAAAGAGCTAGGATTTAAACAACATGCCCCAGCCTGAGAGCATCCCTGCTCTGCTGATGGGAGAACCTATGCTGAGTTCAACCAATCCAACCCTGCAGTGGCTCAGCAAAACTAGTAATGAGCCTGGCCAGCCCACACTAGTGCAGAGAAGGCCTGGCCCTTCCCAGCATCTGGCCACAGCAGTGCAATCCTGCTTGTCAGCAAAACACCTACCAAAAAGACTCAAAGTTATCCAAGTCCAAGCTCAGGCCAAGGTGCACTGAAGCGAATGCCAAAGTTAGCCCTGACTTCTGCAGAGACAGCAAAAGCTGGCAGTGGGTCTGCAGCAACAAATCTAATTTATAGATTACTTTTCCAAATTCAGCAATATTTTCAACATAATTGCAGCAGTACAAGGCTCAGCGTTCAGGTCTTGGAAGACCCTTAGGCACCCTAGTATCTGTGTATGTAGATTGTTAGCCTTGCCTCTGTGGGAAGTGCTCTTTATGGAGAACCTGTTGCCCAACAAGTGGTTTTACCTACTTGGGAAACCTAGCCCTGAAGATAATCCTCTGAGATTCTGCACTGACAAATTAAGCTGTTTCCTGAAATTAAGAAAAAAAAGAAAAGAAAAATAAAAAAAAAAAGACCATGGTGGGTTCTTTTTTTTTTTTCCAAAAGCTTTTCCATACTATTCAAAGAATCACCAAGATGGGCAAACAGTTAAATGAACTATAGATTTCCCACCAGTCTGCAGAAGAGCACAGCAAAGCATCTTCTCTGTCCTTCCCATCTCAATTTTGTAAGACTAAGACATCTAAGAAGATTTCAGCATGCTAAGAGTGTCACAGTGGTACCTCCCACCAGCAAAAAAGTAAAAAATAATGTTAAATTAGCATTAATATTTTAAATAAGTTATTTTATTCCATGCTTCTCTGTTTGTGAGATCTGGGTAATCTCTCTGTGGACTTCCAGTCAGCTTTCCTGCCAAAGCATCTGCTAGATGAGAACTGATAATTACCAGCATTTGATCTTGTTCACAGAATTCACAGAATCAATATGGTTGG